>PVKE010003528.1:29092-71619 GCA_004027555.1 Craseonycteris thonglongyai
TCCATATTTACACTAGCACCACTTGTCTTAAACTGGCCTTGGCCCCCTGTTTGTCTGCAGTGATCCCCTCGTCACATTCTTGATCGAGAGTGGAGCAGCCCAAGTTGGTGCCTGAGTCCTGCCGCCCACTCTGTCCTCTTGGGAGTGAGCTTCAGCCAGTTAAAGACACACCACAAGCCCTGAAGAGCATTCACACAAGTCAGGCCTAAGCAGAAAGGATGGAGGGTCTCCTTCCTTGGTCTACTTCTGACTGCACCCTGATTGGGGATAAGAGTGGGGCCCTCAGACAAACTAGCGAGAGAGGACTCTAGCTCTGCTTGACTGAAGGCCACTGCTTGTGAGCTGGGTGGGGTCTTGGGGACTAGAAACCCTTGGACTGAGGGGCTAGCATAGTCGGAAGGGTGTGGGCTGGTTGTGGCTGGTTGGTCTCCATCTCCATGGAGGCCTCCATGTAACCCACCATGTGAAGCTGTTTGCCCGGCCTCCTCCCCCACCCCATGGATTCCCCTTCCTGGGCCAGTGTCTGTTTGTTCCTGGTTCACCACTTGTCTGCTCCAGCAGCTGTGGCTGGGCGCGGCTGCCAGTTAAGCAAGTGGGGCTATAAGTGACAGGCTAAAATTAGGTGTATCTACACCCCCAGCCCTCCTTTCACTGGGATTGTTCTGAGCCTTCTAGATTGCTGGTTGACAGTTACCTGCCAAGCTTGGGGGGAGGGCTGCCTCCCCGGAATGTGAGTTTGGGAGTTGTGCATTGTCAACTGCTCTGAGCCCGTGTCTGGGTGTCTGTGCATGCTGCTTCCTCCCCTGCAGGTTCGGACGGGAACAGCATGGATTCAGTGGATGGCTGCTGTGGCCTCAGGAAGACTGATGGTTTCCAGAATGTCCAAGCTGGCTCCAGCCCTAAGAAGGTCGACCTCATCATCTGGGAGATTGAGGTGCCAAAGGTAAGGGCTGCAGACTTGGAGTTCTGCTGGCTCAGGGTCACTGGGCTTAAGGGGACGGTTCTGGGGGAGGGAGTGCCAACCAGGAGAAGTCCCTCAGTGAGCCACAGTGTGACGGGAAAGGAAAGGCTCCACTTTACCAAGGTTCAGAGAGCTTCCTGCAAAATGGTAGTCCTTCATCTGCCTTCGGGAGCATCCTCTTCTTGACCTCTTCACACTCCCAGGCCTGCTTATGTGCCCTGGGCTTTTCTGTGTCCCAGGGCTCAGATCTGTTTGGAGATGCTAGCAAAATCAGACCGAGGACATGGGGCAGCCAGAGTCCCTTCACTGTGCTGCCCAGGCTCCCCAGCGCACAGTAGTCTATAATTGAGCACAGTGTAAATCCACGTTATAGGGAACTGGAAATATCGAAATGTATGAAGAAAGTAACAATCAGCTTTAATCCTACCCCTGAGAGTGACTGCAAAGACTTTTATTTCCTTCTCGTCTTGCACCCTGTGGTTTTTAAACAAAACTGAGATTATGTTGCTTTAATGAATACTGTTAAATATGTAACAATTTAATTTTCCTCTGCCATTCTTTGAAAATGTAATTTTAACAGCATTATTCATTGTGTGAATGTCAGTTTAGTCCACCAGTCACCAATTCCAGGGTACATAAGTGGTTTCTAGCTTCTTACTGTTCTAACTTACAGCTTACTAGCTTGGTCCTGGTGTTTATCTCTGGGGCTCAGAAATAACTGGCCAACTGCTTTCTCTCGGGGCACTTAGTTCCCTGCTGTGTGGAGATTTGGCTTGGTTTGAACTCTGGGTCAGGCGGGCTGCCTGACCTGGGTAGCTGGCTTCCTCAGTTCTCTCCTGACCCAGTGACTCCAATAGCCATCCTGCCCTCTTCTTCAGTGGATGCAAAGAGCACACCCAGGCAGCTCTGGGTGCGGAGGCGACCTGTCCCTGGTACCTTCACAGAGTGGGGCGGGGCCATTTGTGATTGACTCAGAGCTTGGCTTACCTCATAGCTAAGTTTGGCCACTTCTGTCCGTCTTGAACTCTGGCATGCTGAGCACTTCAGCGAGCCTTGGGTTCTGAAGGCTCCAGCCTGCTGTCAGTTGGCAGCAGGAGCCCAAAGGTTCTTTCTTAGACCTTTATTTTCAAGTTGAGCCCCGTTACCTTCGATCCTGAGTAGACTTGAAGAGGTGGGAGAGTTGTAAATTGACCCTTGTGCTGGTAAAACGTCTCACCAGCACGTCTTATAGTGTGGATTTGGGAGGAGAAAATGCTGCCTTTGCAGCTTTCTGGATTTGGGTCACATTGTCAGGGATGAAATGGGAACTACCGAGTCCTAGAGCCAGACTGTGTCATTACACTGCTTAGTAGCTGTATGATGGTGGCCAAGCTACTTAGCCTCTCTGGGCTTGTTTTCCTTATCTGTAAAATGGTGATAAAGCTATCCATATCAAAAGTACTATGAATAAATTCTAGTGCATAGAATAGTGCTTAAAAATGAGCACTGACATGTTAACAGTTAATAATGTGTTTGATTTTGACCTTGTGTAAAACAAAGGTAGATCTTTGGGAGTGTAGGGAAGTGATTTCCCATTGACCACCTCTCTCTCTCTCTCTCTCTCTCTCTCTCTCTCTCTCTCTTTCTCTCTCTCTCAGCACTTAGTTGGTCGGCTAATTGGCAAGCAGGGGCGGTATGTGAGTTTTCTGAAGCAAACATCTGGTGCTAAGATCTACATCTCAACCCTGCCTTACACCCAGAACGTCCAGGTCTGCCACATAGAAGGTCAGTGGTTGAGCTGCCCAGTGTTTCGTTTTCTTACCTGAAATGTAGGAGAATTGAAGTATTTGAGTCCCAGGTGCTCCTCCTTAGGAATCTAAATCTCTGAAGAGAAAACCCTGCTCATCTCAGGTGACCAGAGCGTTGGTTATCTCCCCTTCAGCCCTCATCTCCAGTTCAGGTGCTTGGAGGAGTCTCGGCGGGTCCCTCCCCAGATCCTCTGGCCAGGAGGGACATGGACAATCAGATGGGTGTGCTGGGGCCCTGGGTTTATAGCGCCCACTGCCCCACATAGCTCCCTCGTAGCACTGAAGTGGGATGGATGCCCCTCTGGTAGATGAGGACTGGGCCTTTCCCATCTGCTAGCCTTTTGTATTCAAAGCAGAGGTGTTATTTGAAAAGTCAATGGGTTTCAAGTTTCTTTAGAAGCCTTTCTTCCAAGGGTGCAAAATGTAGCTTTTTGGCACCTTAAAAACACACTTGAACTCTAGGAAAAGTCCTTTGAAATGGGTGTGTGCATGAGTTTGGTTTTGCTGTGTTGTCTTAGTTACTGTGACTATGTCCTGCTTTCACCCCCATTTAGGTTCTCAGCATGATGTAGACAAGGCACTGAACTTGATTGGGAAGAAGTTCAAGGAACTGAACCTCACCAATATCTACGCTCCCCCACTGCCTTCACTGGCACTGCCTTCTCTTCCGATGACTTCCTGGGTAAGCATGCTCCTAGGGGACCAGGACTTTTTTGCACCCCTTTCCTTCCAACCTGCCCCAAACAAGAAACTCCCAAGACCATGAGCCAAGAAGACCAAGAGCTCCCTGAGGCCTGTGCCCTCTCACCGCCCCCCTGGTCAGTTCCGCTTCTCTCCTGTGTCCTCTGAGGAAGGGTCAGCTGGAGTGCTGGTAGGAAGCCAGAGGCCTCTCGGTCCCTGTTGGGAAGCACCACTCTGCCTCCTTTACCCTTTGTGTAAAAGGCATTTTCCTAGAAAGGATTATAGTCCACCTGGGACCTGGGTACGTCCCCACCTGGCTTGGCATTCCTTGAAGCTGTGTCTGGATAGGGCCACTGCTGTGGGCTCGGACAGACTCGTAATGCATCACTGTGTTCCTTACTCCTAGTTGAGCCGGGTCTACTGGCGGCCCTGGTGAAGAGTTCCCCTCCCCTCCCCTCTTCCCAGGAGGTGCCTAGATCATAAAGGAGAAGAAATTCCCCTGCACCAGACCCAGGAAGCCCGGTAGCGCTTTGGAGGTGGCCCTGGGAGTTTGGCAGGAGGAGGAGTTGACATCTCCGGGCCCCTGTGTGCTGAGGGCTGCAGGGTCTCTGGGGCCATCACTCATGTCCTGAAGTGAGCCTCCAGCCAGCCCCAGTTGGGCCTTTTCTCACAGAGGATAGAACTACAGGGTTCTGTAGGTGAAAGACTACAGTCATGGAGGCTTCCATCTGAGAAATGCATCATTAGGCGATTTCATTGTTGCATGAACGTAGAATATAGTTACACAGACCTATACCTAGGCTGTATGGTAGACCACCATTGTATATGCATCTGTCATTGATCAAAATGTCATGACATCCATAGCTGCACTGCGTTTCACACATGGGCTGAACATGATGCCTCAAGACAGTCGCTTTCCTGGCTTTTGTTTAGGACACTGGAGTTTTTGGTTTTGTACTTTGCCGTCTCCAGAGACCTTGTGGTGCCTTAGGGGAGGGGTGGAGGCCCCTTCCTTTCCCATGGAAGCTGAAGCTCACTCCATGTGTCACTTCTGAACCAGTTTTCCTCAGGAGGCTTGGCCCCAGACCCACTCTCATTTCCACTCTCATTTCTAAGTGTTGAGTGGTCAGTGTGGCTTTTCCCCTTGTTCTGTGTGTGGCTCGGTGGGACTGGAGAGATCCCAGGTGCCGCTTGTCCAACGGCTCTGGGGGAGGGGGAGGCCAGGGCTCTTAGCCAGAGGCTCTTCTTGGGCCATCTGACTGGAAGGTGGACTAGATGCTGTCCTTGTCCAGAGCACTTAGAAGTTTTTTGTAGCTTGGCATTGGGAAAACTAGTGTCTAAGGATAGTTCTTTTAAAGACTAGTTTTGGCCTCTTCTAGGCCTTTGATGTGGTGCCTGGCCACTGAGCAAACCTGTATTCCAAATCCCAGAGTGGAGCGCAGAGAAGAGCTAGCATGACTCTGACTGGTGGAGGCCTTAACAGTGGGCCCGGGCTGGTAGGGAGACAGAGTAGAGAGGTGCTGTTAAACCTTCAACTCTGCTGTCAGCTGCAGGCCCGAGGGAGCTGGCTGAGGTGCCCGAGGGCCCCCCACCTCGTTCTCAGTGGCTGCTTCATTTCCGGTTGTCTTCCCCTGGGTCTTACAGACTCATGAGAGGCTTGGGGCCGGGAAGCTCGGGCAGATGAACCCTGCCCAGGTCAGTGAGGCTCAGTACCACCTCCACAGCTGGCTCCTAGGAACCTCTCTGCCCAGCCCTAAGTGAGGGCACCTCTAGTGGTACTCATGACAGGGCAGAACAAGGGCCACAGTAGTGTCAAACGCTTTTCGTGCTAAAGTAAGTTTCCCTTGAACCCCTGCCATCTGTTTGCCATGCTGCTTTGGGTTGTCATGCCCTTTTCGAAGATGTGCCCATTCAGACTTGTGCTGGGGCCTGGGGACCTGGGGCCTGATGCGGACGTGAGGAGAGATGGGTTGCTGTAGTGCCCACTGCCCCTCCCCTTCTCTGCAGCTCATGCTCCCGGATGGCATCACTGTGGAGGTGATTGTGGTCAACCAGGTCAATGCCGGGCACCTGTTTGTGCAGCAGCACACACACCCTACCTTCCACGCACTGCGCAGCCTGGACCAGCAGATGTACCTCTGCTACTCTCAGCCCGGGATCCCCACCTTGCCCACCCCGGTGGAAAGTAAGTCTGTCCTGGGCTCTGGCCAGGCTGGGGGGAAAGGTTTTGGAGAGTGGCCTGTTCTGCCCCTGGTCTTGACCAGGCGGAGGCTGTTGTAGGATCCTTTGTGGTACCTGCATTCTTGAGTCCTTGCTGTTGGCATAGACTTGCTGGGGGCTGAGTCACGGCTGGCCCAAGCTGCTTTTCCACTGGCTGGTGGAGCTGTGGGGTTGGAGTAGTGCTGACACATGGATTCAGATCCTAGCTCTCCCTTACCTGTTGAATGGAGTTGATGCCTACTCATTTCAGGAATTAGGATTGGATACTGTATGTGCTATATGTATGGTTCCTAATGCAGGTCAGGGTCCCATAGAAGCTCCCTGAGTGCATCAAATCCCTGCTGTGGGTTGGGTCATCGCCATTTGAGAGAAAAGAGAACCCAGCCTCTGAAGTCACGTGACTTGCCCAGGGGCTTCCTGAGTAGGGGCTGGGATCCGAACCCAGCTAGAACCTTGAGCCCATTCTTCATCACTGTTGTCTGTGTTGCCCTGTCAGCTGAAATCGAATGTTGGAACATCTCTCCACCTGCCCCTGTTGAGGACTCCAAACCTACAGCCCCCAATGGGCTCATGCATTAGGGACACCTCTGAAATTTTCTGCGCATTTTGTATGGATTTTGTTTTGGAGGAATAAGGACTTGATTTTTTGCAAATGTTTCCTTGACCCAGCAGGAAAGATTATACTGGAGGCCCAGAAGTGACTGTACCAGGGGGTCCTTTATGGGTTAGGACAGTGTGGTCAGCTGTTGTCATAGGCTCTCATCCCAGCCAGCCGTGGGCCGCTGCCATAGCTTCCACCCCTGACCTCCCCCACAGTTTAATGTGCCCCACCGCGCTGCCCCAGGGTGGGGTTGGTGACTACTGGGGCACTTGCTCTTGGGCCTGATTGGCTGCCTTGGGCATCTGTGCCCTCAGCCCTGTCCTGACACGAAGGTGAGAAGTGGGGTTTAGGCCTGGGAGCCTCCTTCGGATGAGCCCTTCATCTGAGTTGTCAGGGGCTACGGCAGACTGTAGATACCCAGCCACTGAGCGCTGCTGTGCTTGGAGGTCCTGGAGTCTTCCTAGGACTTTCCCTTAAGAGTATAAGTTCCTGTTCCCTGAGTTTTGTATTTTCCTTTTTGTTCCAGTTAATCTGTGTTCATCTCAGGCTTCAGTAAGTTCCAGAGTGAGCAGGTCTAAATGAATGCTTTCAGGTCTGGATAACTTTTCGGGTGGCACATGGGGCTAGGCTGCACTTCCAGGTCTAGATCCAGTCATAAGCTCCGGGGAGGCTTTGGGATTCTGTGCCATTCTGTCCACTGTGGGGGCGTGGAGGTGCAGGCCTCCGGGAAGGCACGTGGGGAGTGGGTAGCACCGATTATGTGTCCTTGGTGCCCTGCTCTGGGCCAGCCTTGTGCACACGTTCTCTTCCTGCCCTATAGTAACGGTCATCTGTGCTGCCCCCGGCGTGGATGGTGCCTGGTGGCGAGCCCAAGTGGTGGCCTCCTATGAGGAGACCAACGAGGTCGAGATTCGCTATGTGGATTATGGTGGATATAAGCGAGTGAAAGTGGACGTGCTCCGGCAAATCCGGTGAGTCACGGCTCCTCAGACAGCATGCATCCACCTGTGAGAGGACTGGGATCTGCACAGCCGGCACGGTCTCCCCAGGCAGGGATGTGGGAGCAGCAGTACTGCTGCTACTGTCTGCTCTGCTTTAGCAGAGTCTGATATCAACAGACTCCATTGCTCACCTCAGCCTGTCTTCCTTATGGAGGAATTGCCCTGGGTACCATATGGCAAAAGTGAAGCAGGCCTCTTCTGGGAGCTTGGGGCAAGAAGTCCCCCTGCGGTCAGGTTTGAAGCAGGGCGGGCCGCTGCATTCGGGCGTGAGCGGAGGTGCCTCTGCTCTGCTTCGTCCTGGGTTGCAGCGGCCACAGCACTAAGCAGAGGAGTGGAATTGGCCTCTAAGTCCATGTTCACCATGTTCCTTTCTTGTGTTTCTAGGTCTGACTTTGTGACCCTGCCATTCCAGGGAGCAGAAGTCCTTCTGGACAGTGTGATGCCCCTGTCAGGTAACAGGTGGGGGTCTGTGGCGGAGGGGGTGGGGGCAGTTGTTGAGCATAGGTCTTTCTCTTTAAGAGCCTCATTCTCACCTGGAAGAGCACTCATGTTAACACGGATTGTTACCGCTGTCCATTTCTGACTGATAGCTTGAAACTGAGGCCTGAGAACTTATCCCTAAGTTCTCAAGTGATGATAATGCTGCTGGTCCATGGACCACCCTTTCAGATCCACTGTGCTAGACTTTACCCAGGCTTCCAACTTACAGAGGCTTCCAACTCAGGTACCTTCCAGAACCCAGTGGAGACCCACAGTCTTAGCACCTGGGGTGGAGGGCAGGCCTAGAGGCCGCCGGCATTCTCAGTGGGGCCTCAGCTCATGGGGGTGCTGTGGGCACCACACTCACACTCACCTGTGTGGTGTCTTAGACTCTGATGCCATAGCTAGAGGCAAGTGACTTAGCCCCGATTTTTCCCCCTTTGGAAAATGGGGCGGTGTCTGCATTTGAGGATGCCCAAGGGAATTACATAAACCCAGGAACTGGGATATGGATGCTGGTCAAGTTGCAGCGACTTATGACCAGGAGCTTTATTTTGTAAGTACTGGTCTTTTGAAGGTACTGGTCTGTTAGTTCCATGCTCCTCTCTCTCCAGGTTTGCCCTTTCTCATCTTGTTTTGTCTAAACTTAAGCAATGAAATGCTTTAGAAGCACTGTAGTCTGGCTGCAGTCGAATGCTGGGCAGGGGCTTCATTTTGTTTTTCTTTGTTGCTCTTGCCCAACCTTTCTCCATTTCTGTGCATCTCAACAGTCTGTCCAGGCCCAGCTAAATCGCTCCCTCCTCCATAAGATGTTCCCAGACCTTTGTAGACCTGCCTTTCCCATCCTTACTGTCTTTTGCTTTGGGTGTGTTCTTGTACGTAACTTTTCTAATCTGATGAAGAATGCTGCCTCAGTGCCCTGCCCACTGTAGAGTGACTGCCTGTATCGGGCTGTGTGACCGGCTACCTGCATTCGAATTCCACCTGCACCACTCTGGAAGCTGGTTGAGCTTCTGCCACCCACCTTTGTCTCCTATGTTCTCACCTGTACAGTGGGGAACAACACCTGCCATCTCGTAGGGTGTTACTGATCCAGTGGAAGAGCTGCTAGCCCAGTCAGCCCCCAACGAGGTGGTGGTGCTGGGTGCATTGAAGGCAGAGTTTCTGTCCCCCCATTTCCCCGTGGGTAGCCTGTAGCGGGAATCCTGAGTGCGTAGAGGCCCGGGCTCTGCTCCTGACCTAGGAGGCTCTCCTTAATGAAGTTCTCGAGTTCATGGCTGCATCTGAGGCCTTTACTGTGACTATACCTGCAAGTTGTGTAAATGACCCAAGTTCTGTGCCTCAGCGAGAGTCTAACTGCTGCCTCTTCTCTTTCTAAAGATGACGATCACTTCTCACCGGAAGCGGATGCAGCTATGAGCGAGATGACAGGAAATGCAGCACTGCTGGCTCAGGTGTGTGGCTGGTGGGTGGGAGGCGGGGCAGGCTGACCTGGGTCTGTCTGAGGAGCCTCCTGCCTGGCTTGTGTAGTGCCGCCCGGCCTCAGCTGGGCTTCTTAGGAACTGACCTTTCAGTACCTGCTTCTTGTGGCTCTCCCTCCCTGGGCCGGCCAGCAGTCTTTACAGAGAGGTGCGTGGCATAACTTTTAAATGTGCTTTTTGTGTTTTGTTTTGTTTTATTTTCAGGTGACAAATTATAGTCCGACCGGCCTTCCTCTGATTCAGCTATGGAGTGTAGTTGGGGATGAAGTAAGTTCTGTCCTTCATTCCTTCTGAGTTACTGGCCAGCAATAATGGTTGATTTGGAGCTGGTTTTGGCATTGATTGTTTCCTCTTGAGCTAATCGAGGGATGTAACTGTAGACCAGGGAACATGTAGCAATGTGTGGAGACCTCTGTGGTTCACATCATTGGGAATGGTGATGCTAGTGTCATCTGGTGCGTAGAGACCACCTACAGTGCACACGACAGCTCCCACAAAGAATGCTCTGACCAAAATGTCCGCGGGCCTCCCTGGACTCTGTTCAGACCTTCCTGGGCCTTCTCTCCATTGAGTTCTGCTCTCCTCCATCTCATGCTATTTAAAGCTTAGGTGTCTTCAGCATATTATAAGGCCTGTCCTAATCCCAGTAGAACATACAAGTAAATGCCCCTGTTGGCCCAGAAGATGGGTCATGCCCCCCACCTCCGATACTTTTGTACCTATTGCCTGCAGTGGCAACATGGGACTGTAGAGGGGCAGCCCCATGCTGGCTTGAGAGAGAGCCCCTGGGTGCTGTGGGTGAAGCTCTCAAGGGACCTTTCTTTTGCAGGTGGTGTTGATAAACCGGTCACTGGTGGAGCGAGGACTTGCGCAATGGGTTGACAGCTACTACGCGGGCCTCTGACCCCTGTCCCCTACCACCACTTGGGTCTTTTTTGCACTGTTGAAATTGGGCTTGGCACTCAAGGGAAAGACATTACATCAGAAAACAGACGTGCTCCTCAGAAGGTCCTGTTTTTTCCTCTAATGTGGTCATGTTGAGAAGATATTTTGTCTCTGAGACAAGGAAGGAGTTATGGGTTCTTTTCAGAGCCGTAGGATGGTGTTTAACAAGCCAGTTGGCTTAACCTGGTTCTGAGCTGTTAGAAAACCAGTGGAAGCAAAGCTGTCTCCACCAGGTTGTCCTAGTCCTCTCCTTTCCAGTCCTCTTCCTCCTCCCCACGTCCTCCCCTACCCGAACCAAACCCACTGTAGCAGACAGGCCAAGGGATGTGTTGCTTGCTTGAGAGGGTTTCTTTTGCTTCAAAGTCTTTCTTCAGGGAGCAAGACATGAACTGACTAATTGGTATTAATTACTTGTACAGCTTGCATAAATGGATTTATGATGTTTAGCCAGTTTTTGTAAACTTCACCTAGGTCTCTAAGAAGGCAGACAATTTTTAATGCATATGTAAATACAAAGCGATCAAACCTCTGGCCTTGGTCATTGGGGAAAGGAAACTTATCTCGCCAAGCCTGGTTGTAATTTGTAACCATTTTCTATTTGTGCAAACTGTGTAAATACATGTCTTAAAAAATGTAATGTTTTGTACAAGACATACTGGAGAACAAAGGGAACTCGAGATTTTTCCATACCCTGTGTCATCTGTGAGCAGAAGTCGCCTCCTCAGAGGACAGCTGCCCGTCTCAGCCCCTCCTGTGGACTCCCATGGCGGCCTGCTCGCCGAGCAGGATGACTGTGTGATAGAGAGTGCGGTCGGGAATTTTTTTTTTTTTTTTCTGTACAAATTTGTTTTTAAAAAAAAAAACAAAAAAACAACTCATTGAAATACCTTGCAGTGGTGTTTGATTCTTTATTAGACTGGTTCCAGCATTTTGCGATTTAAGTAACTTGAGCTTATATAAATCTTGAATTGTATACACTGTAGATAGCTTTGAGTTCATTTGCTCCATCATGGAAAAGGTTGGGGAGTTGTGAATGTGGTGTGCTGGAGGGTCCCTCTAAAGCAGGAGTCTCCAACTCCCAACGCCTGGGCCACAGACGGGTGCTGGTCGGTGGCCTGTTAGGAACCAGACCACACAGCAAGAAGTGAGTGGCAGGCATGTGAGGGAAGCTTCATCTGTATTTACAGCTGCTCCCCATCACTTATATTACCTCCTGAGCTCCACCTCTCGTCAGATTAGTGGCACTATTAGCTTCGTATAGGAGCACCAACCCTATTGTAAACTGTGCATGCGAGGGATCTAGGTTTCTTGCTCCTTATGAGAGTCTACTGCCTGCTGATCTGAGGTGGAGCTGAGGCAGTGATGTTAGCACTGAGGAGCAACTGCAAATAGAGATTAACATTAGCAGAGAGGTTTGACTTCACAGAGTCCATCATAAATCAGTTTCTTGCAGACTCATATCAAAACCCTGCCAGTGAGTGGCAAGTGACAATTTAATTGCATCTGATGGCAGGCTTTAGAGTAGCAAGTGTGTTGATGTACTTCAGTTCTACAGCTGCATGTGGTGGCAGGTTTTAAGTCAGAATCTGACACTTATTTTAGTCTGCATGTGGTCCACCCGTTAATTCTTTTACCACTTCCATCCATGCCTCTTTCCTGCACACCCTACCCCCACTAGAGTCCATGAAAAAATTGTCTTTCACAAAACCGGTCCCTGGTGCCATTAAGGTTGGCGACCACTGCTCTAAAGGAGACCCAATGTTCTTTGGAGAGAGTTTAGCTGGAAAATTTCTGTCTGGCCTTTCTCCCCTGCATCACAAGGGGACAGTGGAGCTTTCTGTGCTCCCACCACCCCTCATCTCCACCCCCAGTGGATATTTCTAATTGCCAGGCTTGAATTTAAAAAACGTTCCAAACTGCTTTGGTTGCACACGCTTAATAGAGCTGTAGAGTTATTTACTTTACTGTAGTGATAAGAGTGATACAAAACATACATGTATTTACACAGAGCAGATGTAGCTCTTCCTCTTAAAGACAGGCTCTGGCCTTTTAGCTCAGGCCTCCAGGTGTCTCTAGAGAGCTGAGATACTCTGAGGGTCCACAGGAAGGAATCCTGCCACAGCTGTGGGCAACAACTCATCAGCCTCTGTTTACTGGTCTGTTGGATCAGATAATGAATGGTACCATCCTCATAAGGCAGTGGAGTGAAATCGGGGTGGGGGGGGGAAGGGGATGTCCCTTGCTTGTACAGAGCTGGCCTGAAGCGAGCTCTTGGTCAGTCATAGCTGCTGGTAGTCCAAGTTCCAGTGCTAATTGGATGTGACTTTGGCCAAGTCATGTTACACCAGGTCTCCGCTTTTTCTGTGTAGCTCTTACATCGCTGGAGTGGGAAAGGGTGTATGGGACCCCTGAGGTAGTTTGGAGGGAGCTTATAAAGCCAGTGTGCTGATCTGGCCTTTATCTTCGGAAGCCATTGCAGGGTTTAAACGCAGGGAAGACTACACCATTCTGGTGCAGGGAGGAGGTTGGGGGAGGTGGGTGAGCAGACACCAAAGTCGTGAGGGTCGAGACAGACAGGGGCTTCCTCGGGTGGCTGCTGGGTGTCGAGGCAGTCAGGATCCTTGGATAAAGCCCCTGGGATTGAGGGAGCTGGGGTGGGGGTGGGGGGTGCAGTGGGGATGACGAGGCGGGCTGATCCTAGGCCTCTGAGGTCTTCTCATCTGAGTCTTCTGGGAGGGCCTGTTAAACAAGGCTTGGTACATGGGAAGAAGCAAGTTGGTTGGTGAAGGGCATGTACTTTTCAAATAATGGTTCTCAGATTGCTGTAGGCCTTAGATTAATTTCCAGAGTTCTGAAAACGTTTGATTTTGGCCATTTTGCCAGTAATCACATTTCTCTTATGGAGCAGATTTTATAGAGGTTTATTTAGGTCCACCATTCGGGGCAAAAACATTTTAGACTTGTTCCTTAAATTACCTGTGGGCCATCCAGGGGACAGCTTTTACTGTGAGTTTGAAAACTCAGGAGAAAAGCCAGCATTGGAGAGAGAGTGGATAATGTGCCCAGGGTGTGGGGCGGGAGGTGGGATGCTGGACACAGGAGGTTTTCACGTCAGCTATTTGTGTCCATGACTTCCTCGCGGGTCCTTGGGGCCCTGCCAGGGATGGGAGGGGTGGCTGGGTTCTGAGGTTCTGCTATACCTCAGAACAGCCTCAGTTATGCCACTTGGAGGCAACTCTAACCATCATAGACCTCAGATAAAATATGAGTGTCCAGAGTTACATAGTGCATACTGTGTCTGACGCTGTGCTCTTTTATAGGTAATTCTTGGTCCTCAAGACAACCCAGGGAGGTAGGGCAGACCCTGAGACAGAAGGTGGTGACTTTGGAAGGTGGTTTTTGGAAGCAGCAGATCTGTGAGTCAAGGCCAGGCCTTGTCCACACCTCATTCTCTGTGGCCCCGCCTGAAGCAGCAAGAGGACAGTCGGGCCTTGTCCCATTGCCCCTGATAAACGCCACCGAGGTTGAGTGGTCAGTCACTAGAATGGGAGAGCAGCCAATTTGCTTATATGAAAAATTGAAATTTAAGTAATGTAAACAAAGTCAGGAGAAATCTGTCGCATCTAGGCCAAAAGGGTAAACATTTTTAACCTATGATGACCTAAAAGAAAACTTAGTCTCGATTGGGAACTAGTCAGAAAAGGCATGGGCAGAAAATAAACTCTGGGTCTGTTTCTTTTGTTTGTTTGTTTTTTAAGATTTATTGTTTGAGAGAGACAAAGAGAGAAGGGAAGGCCCAGAGCAGTCTCCATAGTTGCACATCATCAGGTTTTGGGGTTTTTTTTAAGATTTATTTTTATTGTTTCATTGCCAGAGAGAAGGAGGAGGACCCAGAAGTCTCCATAGTTGTACATTATCAGTTTTCAATATGGTTGTGTTCCACACAAGTGGGTGGGGGCCATGCAGGGCAGGAACTGGGCTGGGGGTCTCCCGCATGGGAGGCCCACACCCCAGTTCAGTACATGGGTCCACACAGGCCAGGGCCAGGATTTGATCCTCAGACCCCAGGGCTGCAAAGCAAGCGCTCAACCCACTGAGCCATCCCGGCATCCCCATCATTAGTTTTTGACACAGTTACATTCCACACAGGTGGAGGTGGGGCCAGACAGGGAGGAACCAAACTGGGGGCCTCCCTCATGGGAGGCAAGAACCTTCACTGCTACCAGTTGTGCCACAGTTCAGCATGTGGGTTTGCATGGGCCAGGGCTGGAATTTGATCCCTGGGCCTCACAGTTGCAAGGCAAGTGCTCAACCTATTGAACTATCCCAGCATCCCCTGGGTCTGTTTCTAGACCAGCATTGTCTAATAGAAATCCATGAGCCATATGGGTAATGTAAATTTTGCTAGGAAGAAGAAACCGGTGAAATTAATTTCATAATAGTTAATAACTATCTCATGTCAACATACAATGAACATTAAGAATACAAATGAGATATTTTACTAAGGCTGAAATCCTGTGTGTGTATTTTATACTTCAGTCTTTCTATGTTCAGACTAAGCACAGCACAGGTGCTGAGTAGCGCCAGGGAGACCAGACTGGGCAGCGCAGGACTAGGCTGTTTTTGTGATCATCACACAGACACTGACAGGCTTACACACACTCTTCCTTATCTTATTCAAAAAGTTCTAGGTTTTCTTGCCCATTTTCCCTGATGAATTTCAGAGTGAGTTTTGATGGGAGGGGGTTCTAGGAAGTATTCTACCAACATTTGAAAATAGTGTATATGGTTGGTGTGACATGAAGCTCTATGTGATCTATTAAATTGGGCTTGTACATTATTCATATCTAATGTTTTTCTTTTTTGCCCCATTCCTCCACACTCTGTCCTTTTTTTTTTTTTTTTTGCCTGTACTATCTGTCCATTTCTAAGAAAACCACATTAAATTATTATGGTACTATCATGTTTTCCGGTTTTTCTTTTTTTTTTTAATATTTATTTATTTATTTATTGGGGTTTTTTTTGAGAGAGAGAGAGAGAAAGATACAGAGACAGAGAGAGAACTGAACTGGGGGAGCTCCCAGTTCAGCATATGGGTCCGCACAGGCCGGGGCCGGGATTCGATTCTTGGTCCCCGGCGCTGCAAAGTGAGCGCTTAACCCACTGAGCCATCCCGGCTTCCCCCGGTTTTCTTAACAGCTTCTATAAGTTTCAGTTAGGTTGCTTAGTTTGAAAAAGCTCAGGAAAGGTATTTCCTCATCATTGTAAAATAGCTTTGGTATCCTGTTTAGTGCTTTTGGTTTTTAATTTTATATAATTTTTCTCTGTCGCTTAAGTTTAGGTGGGTGGCTTATTAACAATTACTAGAATTTTTTTTTAAGTGAAATCTCGAAATAGGTAAATTTAACTTCTTAATTGTGATCACTGTTGCAGTATTATTTGCCATTTAGTTCACCTTTGTATTGTTTTTTAATTGTTTTGTTGTCCTTATTATTTGGTTGATTAAAATTGCCCCCTGTAGTAAATTTAGCATTCAACATCTTGTTTCTGTTATCGGTAGATATCAGTTATCCATTGATAATTTTGCCTTATATTTCTCTCAGTGTCACATTTTTAAGGTCTTCTTTCTTCCTGAATAAGAAACTTAGCAGAATGTCAGCTTTCTGCCCTTTTTCCTACTAGTGTATGCACATTCTCTGTCTCTTGTTTTGTTGGAACAACTAGAATACAGTTCAGAATTACAAACTTTTCACATGCCTCTATTTCAAGGATCTTTTATTGGATGGACATTAAACTTAAGTCACGTTATCAAAAAAATATTCTGGCTCAACTCCCAGCTTTATTGCTCACTTGTTTCTTATGTACTTGTTCCTGAGCTCTTTATTTTGATTTGCTTCCAATTTTTCTGGTATTTCTTTGAATGTTTTGTTTTGAGAACGCAAGTAGCCTTGCATATTTGAGCCTCTCTTCTGTTCTAACAGCAGTTAGTTGAGCTTCACTTCCGTCCTCCCTCTCCGCAGTAGGATTGTATATCCTAATGCTGTTGAGCTCATACGGGGTCAGTGACAGGTGGGTACAGGCGATGTGTACGCCAAGACAGACACTCCACAAGCCAGCATGTGGTTCACTTGTCCTCTCCCTCTGGCCCAGTGTTGGCCACGTTCCAGGTGGAGAATCATTCATGCACCTGGGTCCCAGCATGAAGACGATGTATTGGTAGAACAGAGTTGACCCAACCCCTGACAGGTGTAAGGTGTGCAGAGTGGCAGGTGTAGTCACCGAGGGCTGGGGGAGTAGTGTTACCCGTGGCTTCTCCTAGCCTGTCTTGAGCGATGGTATTGTTCTGTGTCCCAGGACTTTTCCCTCTGAGGACTCAAAGTTCTGGCCATGGGATTTGGGGCAAGTGCCTTGCTCTCTCTGCTTCCAAAACGCCCATGGAAAATGTGGAGGGGAATTAAATGGGCATTGAGGTTTGCCAGACTTAACTTTAGACTGATCTGTTCTGCAAATAGGGGCCTTCCTGAAAGAGTCCTCTTAATGAGGCTGATTTATTTAGTATTTTCACAAAGTAAATTATCTAGGAGAAGCCTTAACTGTTTCTCACTAGAAATAGGTCCAATGGACATCTGCTGGGGACAGAGCATTTGAGAAGCCGCGGAAGACATGGGAAGGCAGGCGCCTCCTACTGGGAGCTGGGATGGATTATTGGTCTTTGCCCAGCCTCTCTGGTTTGGTGGCAGGCAGGAGCTCTGCTGCCTTCTCTCTGATGCATCCCATGCATCCTGACACAGGCCTGCCAGGATGAACCGCACCCAGACCCTTCAGGAGGTGTCTCTTTGAGGAGGGGTTTGGTTTTATCTCTGTGCAGATGTTGCTTTCCTGTGGGGCTATCTTTCCTCACGCCCTAACAGGATCTTGGCAGCTGCTGCTGAGGCAGGAAACCGGCTCAAAATCAGCAGAGCCAGGACTGGAACCTTCTAGACTCCAGGCACTGTGCGTGCTTACCTGCTATGATGCTTCTTCTTTCTATGGTGGCCCAAGGAACCGTGCTGACATGAAGGATGAGTGAGGCCCACATTCCTGTGCCCCTGGGAGGGCTGCTCACAGGAGGAAGCCTCCGCCCCCTCAAAGGAAGAGAAGGCTGAGGACATTGGTGAGGTGAGTGGGAAGCTGCATAGTGAGAGCTGCATGGAATACATCCTGTGGGTCTGGCTTGTGAACGCTTAGGAAAAGATGGCCAAAGTGAGAGCAGACATGTTTTCATAAAAGCTGTCTACAAATGCACCATATGTAGAGGTTCTGTCTTTGCTTTTCACTTTTTAACAGATGATAAACACAATACATGATTCCAGAGATACATCAGGATAACCAGTGAAAGGACATCTCTTTCCCGAGTTCCCAGACACCCACATTTCCTCTACAAAGGAGATTACTATCAGTTTCCTGTGTTTCCATCCCTCATGCCTGTCAACCATAGGCCCAAACCAGGCCTGTGTCTATAGATGAGTTTTATTGGCACATAGCCACTGGCATTGTCACAGGTTGTCTATGGCTGTGTTTGTGCTGCATCCACAGGGTTGAGTACCTACGACAGACACTGTCCTGCAAGGTCAAAACTGCCTGGTCCTTCTCAGAACAGGTGCGCTGAGCCCTAGTGTAAACACTTGTGCACTTTCCCCCTATTTAATCAAACTTAAATGCAGCCTTTATTTCCTCTCTCTTTTCCAACCATGAATTCTTTAGACTTTGAAAATGACAGCATCTTCCATGTCCCCAACGTCCTCTGTGGTGGCCAGCTCTGTGGCGTGCTGACTGTCTCGGGTAGAGCCTTGTTCCTGGAGGGGGACCCAGCACAGAAGCCCCCTCCCACACAGGCTGGGCACAGCACCCGGTGTAGCTCAGGAAGACCCTCTAGGAAGCCAAGTATGGTCCACAACCCCAGAGTGCTGGCAGCACCGGGAAGCAGAATCTCAAGCCCTCGCCTCCTGAACCCACATCTGTATGGTAAGCATCAGAGTTTCAGAAGTACTGTGACAGTGTGTCGGAAGCACTTCTAGAGTTACCAGTGCCCGGGACCCACTCTCACAGGTATAGATTTAATCACTTTGGCCTGCAGCCTGGGCATTGCAATATATTGTACAAATGATTGCCTTTGGAGTATAACACATATATGATAAAGTGCACAAATCTTGTATGTAGAACATAATACATGATTACAATATACACACCTGGGTAACCCTCATCAGATAAAAATAGAGGACCCCGGGATTTTCCCTCATGCCCTTTTCTAGCCAACACCCTCTTCCCAGGGGACCAGTAATCTTTAATTGCCCTAAGATTCCTTTTGCCTGTTCTGCAATGTGCTGTGAATGGACTTGTCCAGTAAGTACTCTTGCAGCTTGCTGCTTCCGCTCACCATGCTCCCTGGGACGGTGTATGTATCAGGAGTTCTCTTTTGCTGTGTGTCTCCCGCCATATGAACACACTACAATTTACCCCTTCTTTGATGTTCATTTATGTTCCCAGTTTGGGGCTGTCATGAATAGAGCTGTTACGATTCACTCTTGTGAACATGTGGGGGTTGTATAGATTCATTTCTCTTGGGGGTCTGCTGGGCATGGATAGGAAGGGGGTTGTTTGGCCTCAGTAGTTATCTGCATATTGAGATGTTACAAGGCTCACCCGGTGACTGAGGTGCTGCTGGCACTGACAATCCTGCTCCCAGGACTCAGCTCCTAAATGCTTGCTGCTGAGCTGCCCTTCCTCTTGAACAGGTAGGCTCCCTTGCTTGAGGTTGTGAAAAGATAGACTTCTTATTCCCTACATTGACTGGGCTGCCAGGAGTGTTCAGAGCTAAGTTTTGTGTTAAATAAGGGCCGTTTTGCTAACGGTATGTTAAGAGTTATTTTGCCTTAGGTTAGAAGTGTCTGGATGCTAAACACTGTGTAGAGTTTCTAGCCTCAAAAGACCTGTCCTCCTGTCTCAGTTCTGCCCTGTGAATGTTCAGAGGATGAAAAGAGATCATTTAATTTTAATAAAAAAGCTTACCTAAAAATATAGAGGTAGCAAAAACAAACACACTTCACACAGGCCATGAAGTTCTGTGATCTTAAACCACTAGATGGCGCCACAGCACACGCTTATGGAAGTATTACAACTATGCCCTCCCTGCACCAGTTGACTTAGACCAGTGATTCTTCAAGTCTTGTTTCATTCTCAGAACTTACCAGAAATGCAAAATCTCAGACCTGAATCAGAAACTGTTTTATTTTTTGAAGATTTATTTTATTGTTTTTGACAGAGAGAAAAAGAAAAAAACAGAGAGAAGGGAAAGGACCCAGAGCAGTCTCCATAGTTATACGTCATCAGTTTTTGACATGGTTTTGTTCCACACAGGTGTGGGGGGGGGGGGGGGGGGGGGGGGGGGGGGGGGGGGGGGGGGGGGGGGGAGGCGTGCAGGGCTGGAATTGGGCCGGGGACCTCCTGCATGGAAGGTACACCCCTGTGAGCTGGGGGCCGAACCGGGTGCCTCCTACATGGGAAGCTCACCCCAGTTCAGCATATGGGCTTGCATGGGCCAGCACTGGGACTCGATCTTTCGACCCAGGGCTGCAAGGCAAGTGCTCAATCCGCTGAGCCATCCTGGCTTCCCTCAGAAACTATTTTAACACACCACCCCAAGTAGTCTCTGATGCACACTTACATTTGAGAATCTCTGACCTAGAATCTGCCTTGGGGTAGCTTGGCTAAATGAGGAAGTATGGGATAGAGGACTTGCTGCAGAGGAGAGGGGGTGGGAGGGGGAGTTTGGGGAAGGGAGAGAGAGGGAGAGTGAAAGTCACCCAGGCAGGAACATTTGCAAAATTGTCCACATTTGTACAGAGTTTGTACAAATCGGGGAGCAGTTAAGGAACAGGAGACTGGGTGGCAGTTTTGTATGTTTCTCTTAAGTAAGGCATATCAAATGGTGGCGGCTGGATGCAGGGGAAAGGCGGTCCTTGGGGAACCCCGACTTTAGGTGAACGGCTCTGGACCAGGAGCAGAAACAGAGGCTCTCTGAGTTCGGCGGATACCCTCAGCCTGCCTATGTCTCCACTATGGCTATTTATTTCTGCCCAGTCTAAAATTTCACCAAAGCACTACTGTGTTAATGGACTAAAATCTGGCAACTCTCCCAAAATGATCCAGGAAAATAGATGCTCAGAAGTCAAAAAGAACCTTGAGACTAGGTGGAAAAAATCACCAGTGAAATAAACCTTATTTGTATCTTTTTTTTTTTTTTGACAGAGACAAAAATTCCTTTTGCAGGTGGCTACTGAACCTTCATAGGGGCAATGCATCATGCAAATAATTTTTTTTGGCTATGACGTGTACGGTTTAGTTTGATTTATTTTTAATGTCAGAAACAAAATGGAAAGTTAACACTTTAAAAATGAGCGTGGCTGGCCGAATAAATAAATAATATGCTCCTGGCCAGAACTTGCCAGGGCCTCTTTAATTGCCCATTGATTCTTTAATTCTCTGCACTTTAACATCTGCGGAAATTAAGAGGACATGGAGCATGAAGATGTCTTTTGTTAAACAAATTAAGGAAGCCCGGTTTCAGAAGGTGTAGCCCTTCCTGGGCTTTGCCCTAGCATTGCAAGGCAGGAGGATGAAAGCCAGGGGCCCTGGGCAGTTTTTGGAGCATGGCTGGACCTCACCTTGTTTTTCCATCCATGAATATTTATGGCGTGTCCATGGGCCTCAGAACATACGGAACACAGAGCAGCTTAGCGGCAGGGACAGTGCATGTGGTTTCCTGGGGCATCCAAAGCGACCTGATGTGGCCTTCCTCTGACGATGGTGATGCCTGTGTTCAGAGCCCCACAGACTGGCCTGGGAAGACCAGACCCTGATGGTCTGGTCCCTGAGGGTTTCCTCATGTCTTTCAAGGAAAGAAGCACTTCCAGAGGCTTCTTTGATCCCATTTCCAGGCTGGGTGGGGGGACCGGCCATCCTCACCACCCTCAGGGGAGACCACTGATGTAGTCCTGAAAGGCCTCAGATCCCCATGGGTCCCCGGAGTCTCTGGGCTCACCCCTACCCTCTCACTTCAATGCCAGTCCTTCCAACTGCAGAAAGCTCAAAGTCTCTAACCTCTGTGCCTCTGTGAGAGTCATCTCTGCTGCCAGTTTTCCCTTCTTCCCTAACAGCGAGTTTCCTCCTTCAGGTAGTCCTGAACCCACAGCTCCAGCCTCCCACCTCCTGTCCCCAGAGCACACCCAGCATCCTTCTGCTGCGTCATCACCTCCCGGTATTGAGAATCCCTTGAAGGCAGGATATAGTTATATTATGCCTAAAACTCGAGCATATGAAATATAGGCCCTCAAAAAAGAATTGGCCAGTGCATAAACAATTGAGCCCATTTGCCCCACAGAAACTCAGTTAACAGAATGAAATGCCCAAAAGGATATTCCATGGCTACTTCCTTGTCTCTTGTGTTCTAACCTCTCCCACCTCTGTGTCAGGAAGTCCTTCCTAGAGCTGCTGTAAGCCAGGCAGAGGTGCCTCCAGGTGGAGCTGGAGGAAGTCAAATGAGCAAACGCCTGCAGAGTTCCCTCCTACTGGTGGCTAGGAGGTGTGGGCAGGTGCCTGTCTGCCCCTCTGGTGGATCCAGGCTAGGTCTGGCAGGACAGGTGTGACGTTATATGGAGAAAAGGCCAGAAGCGGCTGGGTTTTAGATCCTTGAACACAATGTATCTGACCACAAGTATCTCCCAGCTTTTAAGGGCAGTCTACATGTATGGACGCTTTTGGGTCGGCATACTGGCTAAGAGCTGTGTGATCTCAGGAAAGTTACTTAGCCTCTCTGGGCCTCAGTTTGCTCATCTGTAAACTAGGGTCAGTAGTAATAGTGCCACCTCAAATTGGGGGAATTACATGTGAAGTTTCTGGTGTCCAGGATGTACTTGGTAAGTATTTTGTTTATGCCTTTCTGGTGCTGCATGGGGTAGGTAGGTGTGAGGACAAGAAAATGTGCTGAGTGTTTCTCTGCACAACTTTCTCAGGCAAGGCCATCTTTGTTAGCTTCTGTGGGGTCTTCCAGCGTGAAGTCCACCTCCTCGTTCTAGGTCCAGGGTGGCTCATCATTTATTTCACATTGGAGACCCAACTGCAGGCTCCTCCTTCATTCAGCCCCTGGAACCACCATGGAAAGCCTCCCTGACTGTAAGTACAGCTCTGGGGTGACACCACCATCAAAACAGCTGCTGCTCAGCCCCTGTTCCTAGATGTCCTTTCCTTCCAAGCCTACCAGGAGGGGGGCGGGTGCCGAGGCTGAGACCCCTATCCAGGCTCATCCTCACCCGCCTCTCTGCTCAGTCCCAATTCCCTTTTCCATCAGCATCTTCATTACATTCGAATTCTCGCCCTTCTACTTATCAAATCAGCATCGCACCTGCCTGTCTCCGCCGCCGCTGTGGACAGCCCTGCTTCTGTGCCTCCTGCCGCCTGGCGCCGGGCTCCTCTCTCTCTGGTAATTATGATTCCTTCCCCAGCTCACATCCAAAGTCTTTGTTCTTCTCCCTGAACGTTCAAGTTAATTCCTACCAACTACTCATTCAGCCTTTGTACTGGCTGGCTTGCTACTTACTCAGGAAATGCAGCCCCCAGAGGGAGAGAGTGGGGACACAGAGCAACAGTTTAGGACAGGAAGGAAAGACACTTCAGAGAGTGAGGGGGAGAGGCAGGAATTCCGAGGGCCCCGGGGAATGAGGGGTGTGCAGGAAGGGGGAAGAAAGGAACCTGGCGTGGGGGTGGGTCTGGCCGGTTCTCAGGCGCTGCTTTGTGGATGAGCATCTCCGTACAGTTCACCGTGTAAGTGCACGTGGATACATATGCACACCGAGTTACAAACCCGTATATGCATGCAGGAGGCAGGAAAAACATAGCTGTCCGTGGCCACCACGACCTCTCTGCCAGCCTTTGGTTCTATGGAGCTTTTGGAGAGTTTGGGAGGAGTGCCAGCCGGTCAGGCAGAAGCGCCCTACTGTGAAGAGAAGAATTTGGGGCTGAGAAGAAGGTGGTCCCACTGGGAGGGGGAAGAGGGGGGCAGCGGGGAAGGGGAGGAGCTAGGGAGGGAGGTGGGCTGGGTGGTGTGGCTGAGGAGAAAGCCCCATCAGGGTGGCTGCAGGCACACCACGTCATTTGAAGCTGCTTGCTGTGAGGTGCTTCTGTAACTCCCTGGAGTACATGGACCGTTTGGCTTTTAGGCATCAGCCTTGTATCTGAGGTTGCTAAGGGTGTGAGGAGGAAAGAGATGTGTGCTTCATTTGTGAACTGATGTCAGGGGGCAGATAGAGCCACCTCTAGGAGACAGGGCCCAGAGCAGTGTTGGCGGGAGGCTGGATGTCCAGAATTTCAGATTACTGGGGATGTGCAGACAGCTTAGCCAGAGCTTCAACCTATGGAATGATTCACATCAATGTTACCCCTCGACTGGGAGCCAAGAGACTCCAGCTGACATGTAGGATACTCTTAACACCACGCACACGCACACACCACACAAGAATACAGTCATGTGTGAAATGTATAAATGTAAAATTACATATAACACATATGTGTAAGTTATATACAAGATGTTAAATATATTTATAAAGGTATAAAATCATGAGAAAATGTGAAATATATAAAAATCAAACATTTATGTAGTACAAATATAATACATACAGACATTGTAATATATAATCTTGTATATAATTATAATACAAGGGCTGTCTGGAAAGTATCCAGCCATGCAACTGTTCTTGTTATATTGACAATGGCTGGATTTTTTTTCTGGGCAGTCCTTGTATACATAAAATATAGATATAATATTTTAAATATATATCAATTTATATATACATAAAATATGACTAAAATCTTGGGATACAAAATAAAGTCACTTTTTTTTTTTTAAGATTTATTGGGGAAGCTGGGATGGCTCAGTGGGTTAAGCACTTGCTTTGCAGCCTTGGAGCCCAAGGATCGAATCCTGGCCCTGGTCCATGCGGACCCATATGCTGAACTGAGGTGTGCCTCCTGTTCAGTTCTTGTCGGGGCCTATGCGGGAGGCTCCCGGCCCAGTTCCTGCCCTGCACAGCCCCACGCCCACCTGTGGAGTGAAACTATATGGAAAACTAATGCTGTCAACTATGGAGACTGCTCTGGGCCCTCCCGCTTCTCTCTCTCTCTCTCTGTCTTTCTGTCAAGAAACAAAAAATTTAAAAAAAAAAAGATTAATTTTATTGTTTTGGCAGAGAGAGAGACAGAGAGAAAGAGGAGGGCCCAGGGCAGTCTCCATAGTTGTATGTCATCAGTTTTTGACATGGTTTTGTTCCACACAGGTGGATGGGGACCATGCAGGGCAGGAACCAGGCTGGGGGCCTTCTGCATGGGAAGCACAGCCTAGTTTAGCATATGGGTCCACATGGGCTGGGACCAGGACTCGATCCTCAGACCCCAGGGCTGCAAGGTGAGCATTTAACCCGCAGAGCCATCCCAGCTTCCCCCACATTTTTTTTTTTTTTTAAGATTTATTTTATCATTTTAGAAAAGATGAGAGAGAGAGAGACAAAACAGAGCAGTAGGGAGGGCCCAGGGCAGTCTCCATAGTTGTACGTCATTAGTTGTGACAGTTTCATTCCACACAGATGGACGTGGGTCCACCCAAGGCAGGGGCCTCACTGCGTGGGAGGCGAGAACCTTCACCCCCATCCTGGTGGCTACCAGTCGCACCGCAGTTCAGCACATGGGTTTGCACCGGCTGGGGCTGGGATTCAATCCTCGGACTTCGGGATGGCAAGGCAAGCGCTCAATCTGCTGAGCTATCCTGGTATCCCCAAGCCACAGCTTTTATTTTCTTGTTCTGACAATTTCTACTTTTATGTGGAGTGTCTACTTCATTTACGTTTTTAAACTTCATTGATATGTAATCATTATACAAGTAGCACATAAAGTATACAACTCATACATTTTGACATACATACACACCTGGGAGCCCATTAGCACGGTGAAGATAATGAACATGTCCATCAGCCCCTGAAATTTATTCCATCCCTTTGTAATGCCTCCCGTCTTTCCCCACCTCCCTTCCATCCCCAGGCAACCAATAATCTGCTTTATGTCACTGTAGATTACTTTGTGTTTTCTGGAATCATATGAATGAAATCATACAGTATGTATGCTTTTCTGCCCGGCTTCTTTCACTCAGCATAGTGTGTCAAGGCTCACCCGTGCGTGTTTCCGTGGTTCTTTCCTTTTTATCGCTGAGTTACTATTTATCCAGCCACCTGTTGAAGGATATTTGGGTTTAATTTAATGCTCAAATGAAAACATCTCTTAAGCCCACTGTGACATGCAGTGCAAGTTCCTCTTTCTTCTCAGGTTTCTCCTCCTTTCTCAAGAGCTGCCAGGGGTGCAGGGTTCACTTCTCTGCCAGTGGCACGTTCAGGACCTGCTGTCTATCAGCCCAGGGAGACGTTCACACCCCCCAGCTCCAGGCTGCACACGACCTCGCTCACCCCAACCCACTCCCAGCCCGGGCAGCCTGGACGTAGGAAGCAGGCTGCGCCCATCCTGGGTCAGGAGAGGTCCTGAGGCCCCGAGCCCAATGCCCAGGCCAGCCCTGCTCTACCATGCTCCAAGCCAGGACACAGCTGCACCTGCTGACTGTGCTGGCAGATTCCGGGCCTCCCCCGGGGTGCACACACGGTCACCCCACATGAAAGCTGACACTATGGACGCTCACTCAGCCTCCATGTTGCCCCAGAGTCTCATGCCATGACCTGGGGAAGGCTCTGAGCCTCCTTACTGTCTGCCCCTGGTGTGCCATCCAGTCCCCTGTCCCGTCTCGCCCTCTCACTCAGCCCCCTACAACCGTGCAGACCCTCGTGAGCTCCTCCCACCCACGGCTGTGCCCAGCTCGGGCTGTTTCCTCTGCGTGGAATACTTTTCCCCCAGACGACTGCTCCTTCCTTATCCAAAATTTCACCCTCCGTCACCCTTTCATGTCGCCTTTTCCCACTTTATGTTTTCTCTAACATGCCATACAGTTTACTTTTCTCTCAGTTATCATTGTTCCCCCCCAGAATATGAGCTCCGCAAGGGCAGTGATTTGTCTACTTTGTTCATCATGGTTCCCAGCTCCTAGACTGCCTGGTACGTAGCAGGTGCTCAAATATTTGTTAAGAGAATGAATGAGGAGACGCTGGGATGGCTCCGCATGTTGAGGGCTCGCCTTGCAACAGCGGGGTCCAAGGATCGAGTCCCAGCCCCGGCCTGTGCAGACCCATATGCTGAACTGGGGTGTGCTTCCCATGTGGGAGGCCCCCAGTTTGGTTCCCACCCTGTGAGGCCCCATATGCATCTGTGGAATGAAACTATATCTAGACTGATGATGTACAGCTGTGGGGACTGCTCTGTGTCCTCCCCATTCTCTCTCTCTCTCTCTCTCTGTCAAACAATAAAATAAATGTTAAAAAAAGAAAACAAAAAAGAATGGCTGGCCGACTGAACGCCCAGCTCTGTTCTGCTGGAGCACAGTATCCCAGCCTCTGCAGGACAACTCGCCAGAAGCAGTGGCTCTCCCACACGGGGCAGGGGCATCTGGCTCTCCTGAGCGGGTGAGGGGCCCGGACCCCCCGCTGAGTGCTGCGCGCCTGAGCGAACAGCTCTGCTTGTTGTTTACAAACTGTTTTTTTAAAACCATGGGTTTCCTCCCCTCCTGGACCCCACCCCGCAAGAAATCTTCCTGGAATTTCATTATGCAAAATAGATAAAATCAACATTTTGTAGTATAGTACTACAGGTTTACATTTATATCATTGACTATGAAATGAGGATTTGGAGATTAATGAAAATACAAATTTGACTACATGCAATATGATGTCCTGGATCAGATCTTGGAACAGAAAAGGGGCATTTGTGGAAAAACCGGTGAGAACGGAGTAGCATTTGGGGTTTACTAACTGGTAATCTACTCCTGTTGGTTTCTTAGTTCAGACAAACATACCATGATGATGTACAATGGAAGATATTAGGAGACGCTGAAACTGGGTGAGAGGTGTTCAGGAAATCTATAACTTTTCTGTGAATAGGCAATTACCAAAAAAAAAAGTTTATTTTAAAAAATTTTATTGCCTTACTCAATAAAATTGAACAAACAAAAAAAATTGAAATTATGGATGACAACATTTTCCAAACATACACTTTATTTTTATTTTGCTTTGGTTCCCCAGTATTGGTTCCCCGGTATTGAATCTCCCAGCTAAGCAGTTGAAAATGGCGACAGATTTTAATAGCTGTCTGCCTTGTGGTCTCATGATATGCTCCAGTTAACCTGGGAAGGCAGGAGCTCATTTTTAATTCTTAGAATAGCAGTAAAGCAGTCAGTCTAGCTAGCACCCTGCCGGGCTGCGATGGGTTAACATTTTGTGCAGAGCACATTGCCATGTGCATATTGTTAAGAGTTTAAAATATTTTTGGAAGGTGACATTGTAATCAGACATTTTTGGAGAACTCCTGAAGCATCTTTAGGGCTTTGCCAAACACGATCTGAAAAACACTGGTCTAATCACAAATTCCCATCTTACAGATGAAGAAACTGAGGCCTAGAGAGGGGACAGGACTAAGGTCTCACCACAAACTGAGGTGGTCATATTTCCTGTCATGAGATTTATTCTTGTGGACGAATATAACTGGATTATTCTTTCTAGCTTCTGGATAGAAAGTCATTGAGCACTCTGTTCTCTCAATGGTCGTTTATTCTATTTCCATTTCTTAAAGCTCCAGTGAACTATCTTGACTAGGTCTCCTATGCACATGTCTAGAGCTTCTCTAGGGCATAATCCTAAAAGTGTAGTTGCTGGGTCATCTGGTGTGTATACCCTCAACTTCACTACAAAACGCCAAGTTGCTGTCTTAACGTCTGTAGCAGCGTAGCAAGGTACCCGAGGTTCCCCAAGGTCACCAGCACTTGGTATGGTTAGAAAGGAAGGAGACAGTGTCCCCAGTGTATGGCCCTGGGCCGGTCACCTCCTGAGCCTCCAGGCTGACTCCTCATCTGTGACGTGAGGAGGTAGTCCTAGCTCACAGGTTCTGACTGAATGTTTTCACAGCCACTCCTCACTTAATGACCTACCTGGTGACCGCTCGGATTTATGAGCAGTTCTTCAGTGCCGGGAATCCCCTTTCTCAGCCTTTGTTTCCTTCCCACAGTTAGTTAGTAGTCACCACACAAAGTGCTCCCAATCACTCAAGACTACATATTTTGTTTATAAGTGTGGTGTCACGTGATATCTACTGAACAATATTACATACCCTGTGGCACCACGACATGCCTCAAGACATCTGAATTTAAGCTCCTGGCTTATCGGCCAATTTGCCTAATGACCTAGTCATGGGAACAGAACTTGGTCATTAAGTGAGGAGTGTCTGTACTGAAAATTAAATTTTCACAACCTCCCCCATAAAAACAAATGTACTTGCAGTATTGAAGGATTGAAAAAATACAACATGATCCTAGGCTACTATGAGTTCAGTAATGATTTACATTGAATTTATATTTCATTAAGTACCATGACATGGAAGACGCCTTGACCAGGCCATACGTGTACTAGCTATCAAATGTATTTATTCATTTTACCCACAATGCTTTATATATCTATGTACACAAGTTCCGTACCCCAGAGTTATTCACACTTCCCCCTCTCTCCACCCACGGTTGAAAACTGTTGGACTAGAGATGTTAATGAAAGTGGAAGGTAGGTAGCATAGTTTCCAGGTTTTTCTAGATTTCAGAAAGCCCTAGTCTTGCATCCTGCTTTGCTGTTACTACATGTGTGACCTTGAGCAGGATACTTCTGGTTCCCTAGCTTTTTCTTACACACACACCAGGCACTATTCTAAGCACACTTGATATATATTATATGCTTAGAACAGTTCGTGGCACATAAGTGTTCTCTAAATGTTAGCTCTTATTATTATCTCAATCCTTTCAACAATCTTACATTCATTCATTTTTTCAATAGATATTGAAAACATGACCATGTTTATGACATTGATTAGGCACTGGGGATACATCAGGGTCAGGGACTAAAACAGTCATAAATCTCTGGAGCACACCATTAGCTTGATTTTATGTTTGAGGATGCTGGAGCCCAGAGAGGTTAAGTGCCTTCTCTGAGTACACACAGCAAATAGAACAAATGAACAGAACAAGTTCCCACACGCAGTCCATCCATATGATGCCAACAGTGGCTGCTCTGGACTATCATGATCCTTGCTCATAGCCATTGGACCATGCAAGGGACATGAATTTCATTCTGTGGGTTTTTGTACTTGGGACCAGAGAAAGCACAACGTCAATGGAAGTCAGAAGAAGAAAATTTGGAAGATGTTGGCTGCCATGTTTTCTTCCATATGGAGAACGTCACTCTAGAGGAGAGGAGAAGAATGGAACCAAGACAGAGAGAAGCAGAGATTGGGGTGAGGGAGGGGGCTGTGTAGAGCAGTCTCCATAGTTGTACATTACTATTTGTGACATGGTTTCATTCCACACAGGTGGATGTGGGGCCCTGTGGAGCAAGAACCAAACTGGGGGCCTCCCACATGGGAGGCGAGAACCTTCGTCACTGAGCCATCCCCGTGGTTACCAGTTGTGCCGCAGTTCAGTATATGGGATTTACACTGGCCAGGGCTGGGAATTGAACCCCAGACCTCGCTACTGTGAGGCAAATGCTCAATCACTGAGCTACCCTGGCATTAACCACAAACTCACCCTTTTGCTTAAACTTGCACACATAGGAATCCTAGTTAATAACCTGGGATGTGGCAAATATTCATGGGCAACAGCTCTAAGATTCGTTGAGCTCCTGCCACACCCTCAATTCCCTTTTGGCATCTGGGGCTGAGAGTGTCCTGTTTTTAGAGAACTTTGCAATAGATTCTCTACCTTCAGAGCATGTGGCTGCAACCTAACTCTTAATAAATCAGACGGGAGCTTTCTGCATGGAAAAGAGCCTCAGCCATACATCATTTTTGTTTTCCTCTTGGGGAGAACAACTATGCTACAGCAATAACCTGCCACATATATGTCTCAGAGCCCTATTTATATAGCCATATGGATAAATATATATAAATAGGACTGTGGAATAATAGATTAAGGGATCTGCTCATCCATAGAAGACTTATGGGGCTTTCAGGACCTAATGGCGGCCTGATTCAGTAAGAAAAATGGGTCTTCAGCAGGATGTGGCCAAGAATTAGATGAACCCATAACCTGATAGAAAGCCCACCCGGGAGACGGAGAGGTGGGGAGGGCTGTGTGAGGAGCCAGAAGCTCGGGCAGAATGAGCTGGAGAAGGAGTGAGCAGGGCAGGGCTGTAGGAAGTCGTGAACCGTGAGCTGTCTTCTCAGCTCAGCCCCCATTTTTCTGTGACCTTGGGCAGGCCACGTGCTTTCCCTGAGCCTTCGTACCACATATATAAAGGAGGAATGTGGACTTACTGACCTCTAAGATCAGCTTTACCCACTCTGACACTAGAATGACTCTGAGTACTGTAGTTACTGCCCTCAGAAGGTTGAGACAATCTCAGGTTGAAATTACCCTGAGGCCTTGAACAATCGCTGTGACTCCTCATGGGTCTTGTAGGTTTCCTCAGAAGGGACCTATAGTCACAAGACCAAAGGTCCTGGGGCAGTCTAATTAACAACAGCTCCTCCTCTTTTTCCTATTATTCTGCAAGACTGTGGCTGGGTGCTGTAGGCTTTCGGTGGATAACATTGATTGAGTACTCACTGTGTACCAGGCACCATTCTGAACACTTTACACATATAATATTGTCTTATTAGTTATTTATTTTAAAGATTTATTTGAGAGAAGGTCAAAGAGACAGTGAGAGAGAAGGGTGGAGGTCCCAGGGCAGTCTCCATAGTTGTACGTCATTATTGGTGACATGGTTTCATTCCACACAGGTGGAGGTGGGGCTCTGTGGGGAGGTAATCAAACTGGGGGGCCTTCTGCATGGGAGGTGAGAACCTTCGACACCATTCCAGTGGTTACCAGTTGCACCACAGGTCAGCATATGGGGTTTGCACGGGCTGGGGTCGGGATTCAATCTCCAGACCTCGTGGTTGCAAGGCAAGAGCTCAACCTTTTGAGCTACCCTGGCAACCCTATCTTTTCTTTTTTTTTTTTAAGATTTATTTTATTGTTTGAGAGAAGGTGAGAGAGAGAGAGAGAGAGAAGGGGACAGGGCCCAGAGTAGTCTCCATAGTTGTACATGATTAGTTGTGACATAGTTTCATTCCACAGGTGGATGTGGGGCTGTGCAGGGTGGGAACCAAAGCGGGAGCCTCCTGCATGGGAGGTGAGAACCTTTACTGCCGAGCATCCTGGCGGTTAACCAGTTGCACCACAGTTCAGCATATGGGTTTGCATGAGCCAAGGCTGAGAACCAAACCCCAGACCTCATGATTGTGATGCAAGTGCTCAACCACTGAGCTCTCCCGGCATCCCCTACATATATTATCTTGCTTTATCCTCACAAGAACCCAGGGAGGGAGGCACCACTCTGATCCCCATTTGTGGGCGAGGAAGCACAGAGAGCCCCACTGATGGGCCCCAGGCCCCACAGCTGGCATGTGACGGTGGTAAGACAGCCTTGGACTCTGGCTCCTGCATCTGCGGACTTCCCATGCATACATGCAGAAACTCAGACTCTGAGATTAATTAACAGGTGGACAGTCGGGGTCCTTGGAATTCTCAGGCCTGTCCATTTCACGGGAGGAGATATAGAGACAAAGTAGCCTCACCGATGGCTCCCCAAGTTCCTTTCAGTTTTTCCAAATCAGTCATATATATATTTTTTAAACAGAAGTCTATTTACAGAAGTGACATTTAGGACCCGAGATAACCACCTGGCAGCCGTGCTTCAGTGAACCCCCAAATCATAGATGGACTGGATATCGTGTACCTGATGCCGTGGGCTTTCTCAGCATTTCAGACTTTTTTTTGGTTGTTCCCTCTGTGGGTTGAAACCAGGCTTTTGTGACTTGATGAGGACACGTTTCTTGTGGGGTGTAATAACGCAGCTGGTGTTAGACCTAATGCTGAAGAGAGAACATTTGCTGTTTTGGAAGAGTTCATCCTAATGCTTCTTTGGCTCCTGCCTTTAGAAAAGGTATTTCTGAGGCAGGTCCAGGCCAGACCGCAGCCTCAGTAATCTGTCCTCTTAATGTTACACACGAGATTTTATTGAGCACTTGTGATGGGCCCGGTCCGGTGCCGAAGACTGACTGAAGTCTCCTACCACTTTCTCAGCAAGTATTTCCGTTTCCCCCACGTTACAGACGAGGCTCTGAGGCACAGAGGTTAAGCAGCCTGCCCCTGGGGCCCCAGCCAGCAAGTGGCTGAGCTGGCCCAGAACCCCAACTCTGCACACTGGGCTGTTAACACCAGGCTCTGCCACTCCAGGACCAGCCAACAAACCTGGGGGGTGGGGAATGAAAATGTGGGGCCTCTTGTTCAACACTTATTAAGAACGTCAAGATGATAACAGCAGAGTATTAACCAAGTGTGGGGCCCTTCTGAGTGTGACTGCACAGGACATGCGCCCAGAAAGTCAGCCTTGACTACCTGATTTGGACAGTTTCCTGGCTCCCTGGACCTCTTCCAAGGTGATGTTCTCTCAGTGAAAAAAAACAAAAACAAAACGCTTCAGTCCTGGAAGTGAGCGTTAGCACATCCTGAGAGCTATGAAAAGGAACAGCACGCCTGGGCTTTAGAAAGCTTAGGGCCGCTGCAGGGTCCACAGACAGGACCCCGTGTCTGGACGGGGCCCTCTGAAGCCGCCCTCCTGCCCCATCAGGGTTCCCAGTGTAGGCACTTGGCCAAGCCCCTCCCACCTGCAGGCTGTCTGCTGGGAGTCCTGAGAGTGCTCCGGCCGCCTCCACTTGTCCTGTGACTGTGTCCATGACAGGGCCTCTCAGAGGTTCAGGGAGGGCCAGACCTCTGCCCCTTCGTTAAGCTTTGCTTGATTAAACAATAAAGAAGTGTCAACTGTGGTGCATTTCAAATGTGTACGTGTTTAAAATTAAGGCCATTAGCACTAAAAATAATATAATGCAATATGTGTGGCTTTTCCCCAGACACTTACTGGATTTATTCATCCATAGCTCACATAGACAGTAGCATTTGGTAAAGAAATATAATTATTTCTTTGTTTTTATTGAGATGTAATACACATAGAGTAAAGAATATGGCAAGTGCACTAATCTTGCATTTACAACTTGATTTTTACATATGCATGTACTTCTGTGGCCACCACCCAGATCAGAATAGCTACAGCTCCCAGAAGTTTCTCTCATGCACCTTGAAAGTGAATACCTGCCAAGAGCTAACCACCATTATCTTCTATCACCATTGATTGGTTTTGCCTGGTCTTGAATTTCATATAAATGGAATAATACAATGTATATATTTTTGTACCTGGCTTCTTTCACTGAACATAATGTCTGAATTCATCTATGTTTTTGCATGTAGCAGTGGTTTATTCTTTTTATTATTATGTGGCATTCCGTTATGTGAATATGCACAATTTATTTACCTATTCTTTACAATAGACTGAGTGTTTGTGCCCCCCACCCTCCAATTCTGTGTTGAAACCTAATCTCCAATGGGATGGTATTTGAAGGTGTGGCCTTTGGGAGGTGATTAGGTCAGGAGGGTGGAGCCCTCATGAATGGGATTAGTGCCCTTATAATAGAGAACCCAGCGAGATCCCTTGCCCTTCTGCCATGTGAAGGCACAGTGAGAAGACAGTCGTCTATGAAACAGGAAGCAGCTACTCAGCAGACACCCAGCCTGTCAGCACCTTGATGTTGGACTTTGCAGCCTCCAAAACTGAGAAATAAATTTCTGTTGCTCATAAGCCACCCAGTTTATGGTTTTTCTGTAATAGCAGCCCAAACAGATTGAGACCACTTTCTCATACGTGCTTTGTGGCGGCCAATTTCCCCTGGATAGAGTAGGTGCAGGCATCATTGTTAGAAGATACTGCCAAACCGTTTTCTGAAATAATAATTGCACCAATTATCACTCTCACAGCAGCACATGAGAGTGGAATATACATTTAGGGACAAAGGCGAATGCCATCTTCCTTAATCTTTTAAGTGTCACTCTGTGAATCTAATATTTTGGAGAGGTGTCAAAGTTTAAATAGGGCGTCCCTGGGGTCTAGGCAGCCTTCTGGTGCCCCACTGATAAGCAAACTCCACAGAGCCCACACACTGTCTAAGGAACTGCCTGTATTTGTCAGGACTCTCCAGAGAGACAGCCAATTGGACATACATAGATAGATATATAAGAGGACATTTGTTACAGGAGTTGGCACATGGGGAAATATTGGTCTGTTGTCTGCAGGCTAGAGACCCAGGAAAAGCCAGTGGTATCACTCAGCCTGAGTCTGAAGGCCTGAGAACCAGGAGCGCGGATGTCTGAGGGCAGGAGACCAATGGCCCAGCTCAAGCAAAGAGCAAATCCACTCTTCCTCTGCCTTTATGTTCTATTCGGAACCTGAACAGATGGGATCATGGCCAGTGAATTGGTGAGGGCAACCTTTACCCCGTCTCCTGATTCAAATGCTGATCTCTTGTGGAAACTCACCGAGTTTTACCACTTATCTGAACGTCCCTGGGCTCAGTCAGGCTGTCCCATAAAATTAACCTCACACTGCCTGCAGACCTCAGCCTTACCTCATCATCTTCCAGACACCGGAGTGATTTGGGGGGGGGGGGGGAGAGGCGGCGGGACCTCCCAATCTGGCCATTCTGTCAGAGAAATCATGAAAGGGGCAACTAACCCGAGAAAGCGAGAGTCAGATGGGAGGAAGGAGTGGGAGGGATCCCTGGGGAGCTTGGGGAAGCCATGGGACATCTAACTCAGAATCCTGAGCCCCTTTCAGTTTTCCGGCAGCTCTGACATGCCAGTTACCTTCGCTGCTTCCTGTGACCATTCCAACAACCTTGCAAATTTGCTGTTGTTAATGCTTACTCTGTGTCCAGCACCTCGTTAATATTCGTTATCGCTGATCTTCACGACTCCTCCAGGTATAAAAGAGAAAAAGGCAGAGCAGAAAGACAAGTAGCTGGCGCAGGGTCACATAGATAGTTAAGTGCCGTCACAGGACTCGAGCCAAATCTCCTGGCACAGTGGGGAGGCCACGTGGCGTCATGACAAGCGGTGCCTCCGTTATTGTAAGTTATATACATGCACATGTGCGCATGTGTGTGCACATGCACACAGAGGCATGTGTGTGAACGCCCCTGCCTGACAGGCATTGCTCTTTCTGAATAAGCACAAATGGGTGTTTTGTCAATTCAATTACATTATTTCAGGATAGGTAACTTAAAAATAAAGATCCAAGAGGTGACATAGGGTGAGGCATTGGAAAACGTAACCTTGTCTTTTACTGCATGGAAATCTATCGGTTTTTATAGTGGGAACATGCTCAAGCAGGAGCTACAGGACCCCAACCCCAGCCTCTGTGCCCCCCACTGCTCCCGGCTGGCTCTCTCCTGTGCACACTGGGGAAGCTCAGCATCCTGCCCTGGTTCGTAGTGACTTAAAGTGGGCAAGGCCCCAGGCTCTGGCTCTCCACTTGGGCCAGGTTGGGCAGCAGGAGGAAGTGCCCACAGTTTCAAGGATTCACGGTGGTGCGTGAGGGGTGGTTCTAGTTCTCGCCCTACTCCCCTCCCTCCACCCTCCCCCCTCGCTGCTCACCCAGGGCCCAGGCACGCAGCCAGGTCTGTTTATTTCCAACTCAGTGAGGTGAGCTAACACAGGACAGCAAGAGAAAGTGATGCCTTCCAGGTCCAAAAATAATTGTCCCTCTCTTTGTTCCCTTGGAGCGGTGGGCGGAGCAGCCCTGAGCCCTGCCTGGGACGCCCTCATTCTGTGGGAGGTGGAGACCAGAGGGGTGCTCCCCACCAGGATCCTCCTTTATCCAAGGGGGACAGCGTCAGGTCTGCACAGCCATGACGAGGCCTTCAACCACTCTTGCAGCCCAGCCTGCCTTCCTTGAACTGCCCAGGCAACGAAGCGTCCTGGGCAGGGGGCCAGCACCCCTACTCCCAGGAAGACAGAGCTAGCAGCCAGGCGCCACTGCAGGGCAAGGCCAAGTATTGGGTCGGGGAGGGCTTTGCTGTTAGTTCCCAGCAAGACCAAGCTCAAGGACGAAGACTAGAGCCAGGGGAGCCAAGAAAGGTTATTTGGAGAAGTAACTGATGGTTGCAGAGGAAGCTAAGGTATAAGGAGGAAAATATGTATTTTTTTAAGATTTATTTTTATTGTTTTTTGACAGAGAAAGAGAGACAGAGAGAAGGGGGAGGGCCCAGAGCAGTTTCCATAGTTGACAGCATTATTTTTCCATATAGTTTCACTCCACAGGTGGGCGCAGGGCTGCGCAGGGCAGGAACTGGGCTGTGGGCCTCCCGCATAGGTCCCGGCAAGAACTGAGCTGGGGGCACACCCCAGTTCAGCATATGGGTCCGCATGAGCCAGGGCCAGGATTTGATCCTCTGTCTCTGGGGTTGCAAAGCGAGCACTTAACCCACTGAGCCATCCCAGCTTCCAGTATTTTTTTAGTACCTACTATGTGCCAGGAATGGTATAAGGCAGGGGTGGCGAACCTGTGGCACGCGTGCCCAAAGTGGCACGCAGAGCAATTATTTCGGCACGCGGAATTATTGTTTTTTGTTATAAAAACATCCTATGCCTCTTATAGACATAAAAATAATCGATACCTCTATCTCACTCGATGGGTTGGCACGCGAGTCGAGCGAGTATACTCTTATTTCATAAACTTTGGCACTTAATCACCAAAAGTTTCACCACCCCTGGTAAGGTGTTTCCACACACCTTATCCTATTTGGTCTTCCAAAACCCAATGAAATAAACACTACTTATTACACCCAGGCCCAGCGTCACTCATGGGCACACACCCAGAGCAGTTAGACAGGACCCTGTCTGAGCTGAGAAGGACCCTGCACTCCGTGTAATGTTCTGCTGCTGCCACCTTGAAATTCTTAGTAAGTTTTGACCAAGGGGTCCCCTATTTCCATTTTATACTGGGCCCTGCAAACTCTGTAGCAGGTCATGATCATACCCACTTTACAAGTGAGAAAACTGAGGCTCTGAAAAGTTATGTGACCTGCCCAAGGTGACAGCTGGGAAATGGTGGATTTAGCACTTGAACTCAGCGCTGTCTGACTCACACGGCCACACTGTCCATTGTACATGCATTTCATCCCCAAGAGTGTATTTATTGAGCGACGGCCAGTCCAAAGCCCGAGGGCAGGGGTGTAACTGGTGAGCCTGACAGACAGTAAAGAGGCCCCTGGAGATGGGACGAGTGTGGCCACAATGAAGCCACATTCCCCGTGTCATCAAGCCTCTGGATCCCAACCCTCTTTGCTTTCTTTTAAAGATTTTTATTTTATTGTTTGAGAGAAGGTGAGAAAGAGAGAAGGGGGGGGGGAGTGGGGCAGAGCAGTCTCCATAGTTGTGCATCATTAGTGGTGACGTGGTTTCATTCCACACAAGTAGATGTGGGGCCGCACGGGACAGGACCTGAACTGCAGCCTCCCACATGGGAGGCGAGACCCTGCCATCCTGGCGGTTACCAGTTGCACTGCAGTTCAGCGTATAGGGCTGCATTGACTGGCCTAACAGACCACGATAGTGACATAACAGACTGCTATTGTGACATAACACGCTGCTATATTCATGGAACAAACTACTGTTGTAACATAAGAGACCACTATATTGACATAACAAACTGCAATTTCAACATAACAGACTACTATTGTTACATATAAGACTGCTGTAGTGATGCATAGGTTAGGAATCCATATCGGACCTACTGTGAGGCAAGCACTCAACCTGCTGAGCTATCCCAGCATTCCCCTCCCCCCTTTCTTTATTAATCCAGCCATGGGACAGTTGCCTGGGGAGACAATTTGAGAACAGTCACCCAAGCAGGACAAATGAGGGGCTGCTTCTCTCAATTATGCCCTTCAGTGAGAAGACAGGACCTCCACTGACAGTGTGCTTCATGTGTAAACACATAGAGACTTGCTAGAGCTGAGGCTCTTTGGCTGAGGTCTTGGAGGTCACATCCTCACTTCCCGGGAGCAGCCCCTGAGGACAGATTGGGAGATGTTTTCATTAGGTTGCAAGGGTGTCCTGAGTGCCAGGTATCTACCAGGGGAAGCTCTGGGACGCACTGCTGAGGGGAACAGCAGGCCTGTAGCTCAAGGGTTTTCCCCAAAACCTCAGGGCCAGCCTGGTCACCCAGCATGAAATCACAGGAGAAAAAGCTCAGCTCTGTTGACCAGCAATGGCTTGTCTTCTTCCTCTGAAGCGGTCCTGACTCCATTGCCTTTAGGCTCATGTGCTAGGGGGCCCCCAGCTCCCTTTTGTCTTTTGTCCTTTGTCATTTCATTCCATTCTCAGCTCTTGTGTAGAATCTGTACATCACTCCAGTGGGGTTGATGAGAATTTAAACTCCAAGGCAGTTGGAGAAGGAAGGGAGAAGAGGGGAAGAAGCATCAAGGGCATAGGACAGATAGATTTGGTCAAAGATCACATGGTGGGGGCGGAGTGTGATGAGGAAGGGAAATGGGGTAACTTCCAGGCTAGCTGACATCAGATTGAGTGTAGATTCTGTATCAGATAACATACTACACGCACTCTGTGCTTTGGGGCATTTAATTGCTCATTATACCCATTTTATATATGGGAAAACTGAGCCTCAGCTAGGAAAGAACTAGCCTCAGGTCGCGGAGCTAGGAAGTGGTTCTCAAACCTTAGCACATATCGGAATCACCTGGAATGCTCGTTAAGTAGAGATCACTGGGCGCCACACCCAGAGTTTCTGATTCAGTAGCTCTGGCATACGGCCTGAGAATCTGCATTTCTGACAAGGTCCCAGGTGATGCTGATGCTTTGATCCAGGGGCCACACTTTCAGAACCATCGCATCCCAATGAACCAGTGGTTCTCAGTGCATCGGAATCACCAGAGCACTTAGAATCTCCGAGGCCACCTGCTCCCTCTCTGAAGTCTGACTGTTGGTCTGCAGTGGTGTCTAGACTTTGGCATTTTTTAAAAAAGCTCTTTGGGTGTTTCTCATGTGCAGCCAGGGATGAGAGCCACTGCTCTAAACTCTGTCAGTGGGGAATACAGACGAAATAGCAAGTTTCTGGAGGAAAATAATGGTCCTTTTTCACTAATATACAGAAACATAATGACTTCTGCTTTCAAGCTCAAAATCCCCAGCATTCTGAGCCAATCTGCTCAGGCCCAGCTAGATGCTAATTGAGTTTCCTCTCTGGGCTGGGTGCTTGTCTGTGGCTTTTCCAAGGACCTAAGTGCCGACTGATTGGGGCCAAAGGGTTGGTGGAAAATAACCAGATGGAAATCCATTGAGAAGCTGATGACAGGTCTACCTTACAACAGGGCATTTTTCTTAGAAATAATCTGCGGTGATTTCATTTATGTTTGCAGCAGCATGTTTTGTGACCGAAGCCCTTGCATAATTATGCAAGGGAAATGTATTTGAAATTGCTTAAACGGTTATATATAGGTAGGATTTGCTCAAGCATTTGATGTGCTTTTAAGAAGTCTGTATTCAGTGGGATTACCCTTGAAATGTGCTTTTGAAATTGGAATTTGCTGTCCCCAGTTTAGTGCTGGCGAAGAGGTGGGTGCTCTATATAACCTAAAAGTGATAGTGCTTTTTAGAGGGTGGCATGAATTGTTTCTAAGGATACTTAAATCATATCTGGTGAGGAGAAGCTAGGATGGCTCAGCGGGTTAAGTGCTTGCTTTGCAGCCCCATAGCCCAAGGATCGAATCCCGGGCCCGGCCCATGCAGACCCATATGCTGAACTGGGGTGTGCCCCCAGTTCAGTTCTTGCCATGACTTATGCGGGAGGCTCCCAGCCCAGTTCCTGCCCTGCGCAGCCCTGTGCCCACCTGTGGAGTGAAACTATATGGAAAACTAATGCTGTCAACTATGGAGACTGCTTTGGGCCCTCCCCCTTCTCTCTGTCTCTCTCTGTCTCTCTCTCTGTCAAAAAAAAAAAAAATCTTTAAAAGTCTGAGGTTTAAAAAAAAAATCTTATCTGGTGATTAATTGTCCAGAGAGAATGGGAGAGGCTTGCAGGTACTGCCTTCAAATATGAGGAAATAAAAAACAGAAACAACACCAAGTCACATTACATGTCTCAATTCAATTGGCTCTCGCCAAGATGAAAACAAAAATGGTGATGTGACTGGATGGAGGAGAAGGAAGAGAAATTGGAATAACGGAGTGGTGGAGCTTTAGACTTGGAGCTGGAGAAGGTGTCTAGACCAGGGACTCTAATCCACTGCCTACAGAAGCCTCAGTGAGTAAGGGATAGTTGATGCCCCATCTAAAGAGAGGGGCTGTGGGCCCCAATGCTGCCAAATCACCCAGGAGACGACAGAAATCTACAGTTAAAAAAAAATTTTATATTGTTTTTGACAGAGACAGAGTGAGACAGAGAGAAGGGGTGGAGTGGGAGGGAGACAGAGCAGTCTCCATAGTTGTATGTCATCAGTTTTCAACATGGTTTCATTCCACACAGGTGGGTGGGGGCCACACAGGGTAGGAACTGGGCTGGGAGCCCCCTGCATGGGAGGCACGCCCCCTCGAGCCAGGGGCCGGACTGGGGGGTGAGAACTGAATGGGGGGCCTCTCGCATGGGAAGCACACCTCAGTTCAGCACATGGGTTCACATAGGCTAGGCCGGGATTCGATCTTTGGTCCCTGGGGCTGCAAGATGGGACTTAACCCGCTGAACCATCCCGGTGTCCCTAGATTTTAGTATAAACATTCCCAACTTAAAAATACTTGCTTAGGGGATGCCAGGATAGCTCAGCAGTTGAACGCTTGCCTTGCATCACAAGGTCCAGGGTTTGATTCCTGGTCCCAGCCCTATGCTGAACTGTGGCACAACTGGTAACTGCCAGGATGACTCAGCAGTGAATGTTCTCACCTCCCAAGCAAAGGCCTTCAGATCGACTCCACCCCTTGTGACCCCACATCCACCTTTGTGGAATGAAACCATGTCACAACTAATGATGTACAACTATGGAGACTGCTCTGGGCCCTCCCTGCTTCTCTCTCTCTCTCTCTCTCTCTCTCTCTCTCTCTCTCTCTCTCTCTCCCCCCCATCTCATTTCTTTCTTTCTTTCTTTTTTTTTTTTATTGTTAAATTTAATGGGGTGACATTGGTTGGTAACAATTAGACAGTTTCCCGATGTACAAGTCCACATCACATCACCCATGCATCGCATTATGTGCTCACCACCCCGAATCAGGTCCCCTTCCATCACCATATATCCAGTGCCCACTCCCACCTCCCTCCACAACTCTCCCTCCCCCTCTCCAGGTAACCACCAAATCTCTCTCATTTCTCAAACAATAAAATAAGATAAAATAAGTGCTTGCTTAAATACAACAGATAACGTGTGGCCAAATAGATCTGTGGGCTGTTTAGGTCACATCAATGGTTTTATCTGACCCCATTGTTTTACAGAGGAGGAATCATGCCCTAGAGCAGGGGTGGCCAACAAGTCGATCAGGGTCCACCGGTGGATTTCGAGGCCAATTTTGGTCGATCGTGGATCACTCGCAATGTCTGGGGTGGAATTCCGTGTACCATGGACTTTGAAGCGATTGTAGAAGATAAAACTTTCTAGCAATAGTTTAATGCATTCTGGGAATTTGCCAAGGTCATAAATTCCTAGAATTCTGACAGCCTGACACTGTGATCTCCGCCCACCCAGACAATACATTTTGACTTATGTGTTACAGTTGTCACCGGACACAACGCGTGAACGCAACAGTTACGACTCGACTCATCGAAGAACACAGTCAGGTAGCTTGAATATTTGGTAGTGTCATACGGTAGCTTCTTTTCTTTTGTATTAACAGTATTATTATCAATCAATATTATTTATCCTCGGTGACCACGTTGAGTTTCAATTTTTCTTCTGTTTAAAATGTAAGTACTTTTTCTCTGTTTTAAATTAAATTGCTTTTCTTACCTATCTATTTACTGGATAAGTGAGCATTCTCGGCAACAGATCTCTAAACTGCGGTCATTACACTGAGAGAAAAATAAGGGACAGTATTACAAATATATTAGGAATAACAATCATTCTATTTAAATTAAGAAGTCAGTATTGTAAACCGTAATAAATATATTGTAACTTTAACATACTTCTTGTAAATTTGAATATATCTATATTAGATTTTAA
>PVKE010003529.1:0-71451 GCA_004027555.1 Craseonycteris thonglongyai
AGAACTGAACTGGGGGAGCTCCCAGTTCAGCATATGGTTCCACACAGATCGGGGCCGGGATTCGATCCTCGGTCCCCGGAGCTGCAAAGTGAGCGCTTTACCCACTGAGCCATCCTGGCTTCCCCTCTTTACAGTTTCTTGATATATGTCAGAAACAGAGATCATATGAAAGTTAAAACAAAACACTTGTAATTTCCATAAAAATATTAACTATATAAGAACACATCTAGCAAAAGATGAATGATCCATCTGTGAAGACATTATAAAGTGTTATTGTAAGATATTATAAAGACCTAAATAAATAAATATAGTTTTAGAAAATACATGAATTATACCATAGTTGTCATTTCTTTCCAAATTGATTTTCATATTTCAATGCAATGTCATTCAGAATTTTTTTGACATTTGAAAATCTGATTCTGAAAATTACATAGAAAAGCACAGAACTGTAATACTAAAGAAAAATAAGATAGTTTAAAGGAAGACATTTAACATGATGGTAACACACACACACACACACACACACCTCACATGAAATGATGAGTTATGTCAAAGGAAGGCAGGAATCTACTGCAAAATGAATACAATAGAATTAGATTAACCTAAAGTATCAAGTACATATTTAAGAGCCCTTACTATAGATGAGGTCTGACAATTAAGTTCATGAGCTTGCCACTGTGCACTTACGTTGGCAGCACTGTACAAACAACACAGTAAGGTGCCATGACCTTGTGATATCAGTGTCTCACAGGTTGGCTCACGTAGACTTGTGGTGGTGTCTTGCTACATGGTATGTTTTTGTATGCTGTCATGAGAATGTTGGACCTTGAATTAGAGCAATGAATAAACATTATTTTTGTTTGTTTGTTTAATTAGGCAAGAGTGAAAGTAAAGTCAGGAATATTGGTATTCCACGTTAATGGGTATAATGCCATGAAGAAAATGACAGTGTACAGATAGATTAAGTTTTTTCCCTGAGGACAGAAAGAAGTGTCACTGAAGAAGAGAGGTCAGAGTAACTAGTAACAAATAGAACTGATGAAAGCATTGCATAAAGTTTTAAACTGTACGTGAAAATTGTCAGCTGACTCTGAGAAGCATAGGAGACAAAGTAACCATTGATAAAAAAACAGGAAAAACAGTTAGGCAAGAGAAAGGTGTGTGCAAAAATAGTCCTATAGGAGCTTAATGATGAAGAAAAGCAAAGGAGAGATGAAGTTTGCCAAGACCTTTTGGAGAAGCAATAGGATGGTTTGGGCTGTATTATTGCCAGTGAAGAAACATGGGCATACCAATACAACCCTGAAACAAAGTATTGAAGTACACAATAAAAGTCAACCAATTTTCCAAGACCAAAAAAGTTCCACCAATCCAAATCAAGAGTCAAAACAATGTAGCTAATGTTTTTTTTAATCGGATTACTTGTTTCATATGAATTTGTACGAACTGAACAAATGGTCAATCCAATTGACTATTTGGAAGTGTTGAAAAGGCTAAACGAGAAGGCTAAACAAAAATGACTTGAACTTTTCATCAACTCATGCCTCTTGCATCACAGCAATGCACCAGCTCACATGGCACTGACTGTGACAGTGTTTTTAGCCAGTAAACAAGTCACTGTATTGAAATATCCTCCCTACTCATCTGATTTGGCCCCAAATAACTTTTTTATTTACCCAAGGATAAATGAAACATTGAAAGGAAGATATTTTGATGACTTTCAAGACATCAGGGTAATATAATGACAGTTCTGATGGCCATTCCAGATAAAAGAGTTTCAAAATTGCTCTGAAGGGTAGACTGGGTGCTTGGGTCAGTGTGTAGCTTGACAAGGAAAATACTTCAAAGGTGACCATGGTGATATTCACCAATGTGGTATGTAGCATTCTTCCTAGGATGAGTTTGCTAACTTAATTGTCAGACCTGGTAAGTCAATAAAAAATATGTATTGTGGAAGAGTAACAAAGTCCCCATGCAGAGACATTTCAAATAATGGCATTAAATACATTATTCTTAAGGAGGTTGAGAATAACTTCATTATTCTTTGGTATGGGCTACATAGAATGCTTTCTTCCCAAAGAGACCAGTCTGGAAAGGAGAAAAAAAGATAACTTTACAATGGAGAAACTTTGTGGTCTTTATTTCAAATACTAATAAACTTGAATAATCATGCAGCTAGATATGAATTTTACAAAACACCTAACCAGGCTTCTTAATACATGGAGGTCATTAAGAATTTAAAAAAATATGAAAATCTGTCATTGTCAAGAAGACCTTAAGAACTATATTACTGAATATATTGTGTCCTTTGTGGGATTTTGGAATAGAATAAGAACATTAGGTAAAAATAAAGGAAATCTAAATAAAGTATGGAATATATGCATATTTAATGCATTGATATTTGTTCATTAATTCTGATATGTGTACAATACTGTATTGTATTAATAATAGATTAACTATGTGTGGGATATATGAGAACTCCATACTTTCTTCACTACTTGTCTATAATTCTAAAACTATTCTAAAATAATAGTGTATATACACTCACAAAGTAGGTAAGTTTTACTTAAATAAAACTCAAAATGCACTATATATAAGTGATTAGAATGAAAAATTAAGATGTATCAAAAGTAATAGTATAATTTTATAGACAACATAAGGAAGAAAACTAAAGTCATGATTTCAGAGATAATATGAAGCATGCAAATAATGGCAATTAGTATATTGTAAATCTAAAGTATTTCAAATACCAATATATCATTGAGAAACATATCAATCCAATATTATATTTACCATAGATGTATGTGTATCTATATACATACACATATTCTTATAGACATAATATATTAAGGTATATGCTTATATAAATATATTTATACATACTATATAAAATATATAGTAAATATAAGTACATGTGCATTACAATATACTATTATACTATAAAAACAAATATATGCATAATAATGTATGAGACATAATAATATATAATATACAAATATATACAATATTTAAATATATTTTTATATATTTGTATAATAAAAAGGGGGGAAAGCTATGGCCAGAAACATATAATGTATGCTCAATATTGTTAATGGTTAAGTAAATATAAAACTAAGCCATAATTATTCATTTTTGTGTTTAGCAGACTGGCAGAAATAAAGAGCCTGCAAAAACCAAGTTTTATTTGACAATGTGGAGCCATCATAATTCTTAGTCACTGCTGGTTGAAATGTGGATTGGTACAATCGCTTTGGAAGACAATTTGCATTATTTTTTATTGTTAAATTTATTGGGGTGACATTGGTTGGCAATATAGTTTCCAGGTTTACAATTCTACATTACATCATCTATGCGTTGCATTATGTGCTCACCACTCAGAATTGATAGAATAGAATATAGCATCCAGTCATCACTGTACATAGTCTTGGGAAACTCTATCATATGTTTACCTGGGAACTTTTAGAAAACAATGTCATTGCAGTACTATTCATTAAAATAAACATATGAAGCAGAAGAATAGATTTTAAAAGTCATGATCACAGTGAAATAAAATAGTGTAATTAAAATAATGCCAATTTATAAAAAAACTAGTCATAGAAAATATGCATTGAGTATGGCACCATATTTATAATGCCTCTTTACTATAAATGTATATATATAATATATATGTGTGTATGTATATATGTGTATATATCTAAATGGGTAATAACTATATTGTTACCCATTTAGATATATGCACATATATATAGATAGAGAAATGGGTAACAACTATTGATAATAAATAAAGCAATTATATGCTTAAAAATTAGGTAGTATTTACACTTTAGATGAAGAAAAACAAAAGAATAAAAATTGAAGAATAACACACAGAAAATATCCTTTATAGTACAATTCTTAAATTTATATTTAATAAATAGTTCTCAGATATTCCTAAATTGAATAGTTCAATCAAGGGTACTTGTCTTATATTGCATACCTGTTTACTTATTCTTAAAATACACATATGTTACTATTTTTTTAATTGCATAATTAAATTTAAAATAGAATTGGGAACATACTAAATTAAGGATTATCATCCAAAATTATTTTTGCTTTAATATTATGAAAAATTATTTTGAAAAAAATGTATAACACTTCAACTTATGTTCAACTTAATTAGAACTAGATGTCCTTTAAAGGTTCCTTTGGGGAAGCTGGGATGGCTCAGCAGGTTAAGTGCTCATTTTGCAACCCCAGGGACCGAGAATCGAATCGAGGCCCTGGCCAGTGAGGATCCATATGCTGAACTGGGGAGTGCCCCCAGTTTGGTTTTCACCAGGGTGAGACCCCGGCCTAGTTCCTGCCCTGTGCAGCCCTGCACCCACCTATGGAATGAAACCATGTGGAAAACCAATGCTGTCAAGTAAGAAGACTGCTCTGGGCCCTCCCCCTTTTCTCTGTCTCTGTATCTCTCTCTGTCAAAAACAATAAAAATAAATCTTTAAAGATTCCTTCATCTGGGGAAGCTGGGATGGCTCAGTGGGTTAAGCGCTCACTTTGTAGCGCCGGGGACTGAGGATCGAATCCCGGCCCCGGCCCATGCGGAACCATATGCTGAACAGGGGAGTTTCCCCAGTTCAGTTCTCTCTCTGTCTCTGTCTCTGTATCTCTCTGTCAAAAAATTAATAAAATAAATAAATAAAACTTTAAGATTCCTTCATCTGATATTAATGCACTAAAAATGTGTGTTTATATTTTCAAATATTAAAAACAATTATTTCTGATATAATTCAAAATTTAAAATATCTTATTTATTGAGCTAATTATATGAGAATAACCTTTAACCTCCGTAAAGATGTTGGGGGCTTTTCATGAAAAAAAAAATCAAATATTTTCTACTAATAAAAACAAAACAAAACATATAAAACCTTTTAATTATTTATTTTAGCATAATAAATAAAGTACAAAAAATTACTTTCAGAGAATGATATTTTTGCTTTCTAATGCTATCACTTGCCCTCTTTCTTCTGCAAGCACTGAAATACAAGAATTAGATTTTGCAAAAATAAGATTTTACTTCATAGGAGATTAATAAAAAAAAATTTAGATTTATTTAATGAGGCGTGAATGAAACACTGGAAAATAAATACTGTTTTCACTTAAATTATGTTTATTTTTAAAATTAAATTTATTGGGATGACATTGGTTAGTAAAATTACAAAAGTTTCAGGTGTATAATTCTACATTATATTATTTGTTTTTCATTGTGTACTCAGTACCCAGAGTCAGTTCTTCCTCCATCACTATATATTTTACATCCCGCCCTCCTTTCCCACTCCCCTGTCCCCATTACCCTCTGGTAACCACTAACCTTATGACTGTGCCCATAAGTTTTTGTTTCTCTGTTGATTTCAGTTTTATATCCCACATATGAGTGAAGTTGTATGGTTTCTGATTTTTTCTGTCTGGCTTATTTCACTTAGTAGGATAATCTCAAGGGTCATCTATGTTGTCACAAATAGCAGTATTTTATCTTTTCTTGTGGCTGAGTAATATTCCATTGTGTGTATGTACCATAACTTCTTTATCCAGTCATCTATCAAGGGGCACTTTGGTTGTTTTCATGTCTTGGCCACTGTGAACAATGCTGTGGTTAGCGTTGTGTTACATATATCTGCAGACTATTTTTGAAGGTAGATATCCAGAAGAGGGATTGCTGGGTTATATGGCAACTCTATTCTTAATTCTTGAGGAGCTTCTATGCTGTCTGCCATAGTGGTTGTACTGATTTACATCTTCACCACAAATGTATGAGGGTTTCTTTTTTCTCCACTGCCTCTTCAATATGTATTATTTGTCTTATTGGTTATAGTCATTCTAACCAGTGTGAGTTGATATCTCATAGTAGTTGTGATTTGTATTTTCCTAATAATTAATGAAGTTGAGCAATTTTTTAATGTATTTGTTGGCTATTTCTATGTCTTTTTGAGAGAAGTGTCTATCAGGTCCTCTGCTCATTTTTTAATTGGCTTGTTTGTATTTTTGTGCTGAGTCATGAAAGTGCTTTATGTATTTTGGTTATTAGTCCCTTATTGGAGGTGTTGTTTGTGAATATTTTCTCCCATTTGGTTGGCTGTCTCTTTATTTTTCTACATGGTTTTTTTATTTTGCTGTACAGAAGCTTTTCAGTTTGATATAGTCTCATTCATTTATGTTTGCTTTTAGTTTCCTTGCCTTTGAGGTCAAATTCAAAAAGTGCTCTCTGAATCCTAGGTCCATAAGTTTATGCTGATGTTTTCTTCCATGCAGTTTCTTCCATGTGAAGGTTTTTTTATTGATTTTGAGTTAATTTTGGTATATGGTGATAACTTGCTGTCCAGATTCACTCTTTTGCTTGTGGTTTTCCAATTTTCCCAATACCATTTTCTGAAGAGGCTTTCTTTTCTCCATTGTACATTTTTTGCTTATTTGTCAAAAATTATCTGTTCATATATCACATATGTGGTTTTATTTCTGAGTTTTTAATTGTATTTCATTGGTCTGTGTCTCTCTTTTACTTCCAAAACCATGCTGTCTTGATCATTGACACTTAATAGTATAGATTGAAATCAGGGAGTGTGATGCCTCCAGCCTTGTTTTTTTATTCATAAGATTGCTTTGGCAATTCGTGGTCTTCCATAATTCCATATAAATCTGATGATGTTTTGATCTATTTCTTGAAAAACTGTCTTTGGGATTTTGACAGAAGTTGCATTAAATCTGTATACTACTTTGGTTAATATGGTCATTTTAACTATGTTGATTCTCCCAATCCATGACTATAGAATATATTTCCATTTCTTTGTGTCTTTAGTTTCTTTTAATAGTCTTACAATTTTCTGTGTATAAGTACTTCACGTTCTTTGTTAAATTTGTTCTCAGGTATTTTATTCTTTATGTTGCAATTGTGAGTTTTTTTTCTATTTCTGAAGTTTCCTTATTAGTATAATAGAAATGCAATGGATTTCTGTACATTAATTTGTATTGGGCAACTTGCTGCATTTGTTTATCATTTCTAATTATTTTATGGTGGGGCGTTTAGGATTTTCTATGTAAACCATCTTGTGATCTGCAAAAAGGGACAGTTTAATGATTTACTACAAATTTGGATGCCTTTTATTTCTTTCTCTTACCTTACTACTCAGACTAGAACTTCCAGTAGTATGTTGAACAGCAGTGGTGGGAGATATTGCTATTTTGTTTCTGATTTTAGAAGATATGGTTTCAGTTTTTCCCTGTTCAGTATAATATTAGTTGAGGGTTTTTAATATTTTTATTATGTTGAGGCAGTTTCCTTCTATACCCATTTTATTACATGTTTTCATCATCAATGGATGCTGTATCTTCTCAAATGCTTTTTGCATCAAGTGACATAATCATATTGTTTTTATTTTTTATTTTGTGTATGTGGTATATCACATGTGTTGATTTGTGTATGCTGAACAATCTATGGACCTGGATGAATCCTGCTTGAATATGATGGGTATAATCTTTTTAATGAGTTGTTGTATTCTATTTGCTAGTGTTTTGTTTAAGATTTTTACATCTGTGCTCATCAGAAATGTTGGTGTATGGTTTTGTGTGTGTTTGTGTGTTATCCTTACCAGACTTTCGTATTAGGGTAATTTTGGTCTCATAAAGTGAGTTGGTAAGTATCGCCTCTTACTCAATTTCTTGGAAGATTTTGAGTAGGATAGGTATTAAGTCCCCTTTGAATGTTTGGTAAAACTCACTTGTGAAACTGTCTGGTCCTAGATCTTTGCTTTTAGAGAAGTTTTGAATGATTGCTTCATTTTATTGATTGATTGATTGATTGATTTATCTATTTAGATTATCCAGTTCTTATTGGTTTAGTCTAGGTAAACTATATATGTCTACAAACTTTCCCATTTCTTCTAAGTTCTTAAATGTGGTGGCATATAGGCCTTTTCAGTATTCTCCTATGATCCTTTGCATTTCTGCCATAGCAGTTGTAATTTCTCCGCTTTCATTTCTTATTTTGGTTATTTGTGTCTTTTCCTTTTCCTTGGTAAGCATAGTCAGAGAGTTGTCAATTTTTAAAGTTTATTCAAAAACCAAGTCTGTTTCTCTGCATTAATATTTTTTATTATTTTTGTTCTTATTGTTGTTTTCTCTTTCATTCTGTTCTGATTTTTATTATTTTTCTTGTTTTGCTGAATTAGGGTTTTATTCGTTCTTTTTCTAGTTATTTAAGGTGTAGCATTAAGTTGTCTGAAATTTTTATTTTTTCTTGATATTGGCATGTAATGGTATAAATTTCTCTTACTATTGCTTTCACTGCATCCCAATAATTTTGATATATTGTGTTTTCATTGTTATTAGTTTCTATATACTTTTCGTCTCTTCCTTAATTTCTTCTTTGATACAGTTAATTTTTAATAACATGTTTAATCACATACATCGTGGGGTTTTGTTTTGTTTTTGTTTTATTGTTTTTGTTTATTTATTTTATTTTTTTGCTTTATTTGTGCAGTTGATCTCCAATTTCAAAGCTTTGTGGTCAGAGAATACACTTGTTATGATTTCAGTCTTCTTAAATTTGCTGAGGTTAGTTTTATGTATCAGCATAGGTTTATTCTTGAGAATGTTACATGTGCTCTAGAAAATAATATATATTCTTGTGTTGTAAGATGAAGTTTTCTGTAAATACCAATTATTTTAATTGCTGTAATGTATTACTTAAAGATGATATTTTCTTATTGATTTTCTGTTTGGATGATCTGTTCATGGCTGTCAATGAGGTGTTCAGGTCCCCTACTATAATTGTACTTTTGTCGGTTTCTCTATTTAGTTTTATTAGTAGTTGCTTTGTAAATTTTGCTGTTTCCTGCTTGGGGGCATATATATTAATAAGTGTCATGTCTTGTTGTACGGTCCCCTTTATTGTTATAAATTGTCTATTTTTGTCTCCTATTACTATTTTTATCCTGAAATCTGTTTCATCAGATATAAGAATGGCAACACCTGCTTTTCTCTGGATGCCATTTGCTTGGAGTATTGTTTTCCATCATTTTATTTTGAGTCTGTATTTGTCCTTGTGACTGAGGTATATCTCTTGGAGGAAGCATATGGTTGATTTTTTCCTAATTTAATCTCCTACTCTGTGCCTTTTATTGGTGAGTCCAATCCACTTATATTTAGGTTATGATTGGTATATAAGGATTTTCTATTGCCGTTATATCTTTTGTTGTCTGGTAGCTCAATGTCTTCATTGCTCTTTTGCTTTTCTCTCCCTGTCAGTTTAGTTTGATAGTGTTCTATAATTTTTAGCTCTGTTTCCTTTTTTTTAATTTTATTTATTTTTATTTTTTATTAGGTGTCTCAGTTTGGAATCATCATTAAGTGGTTACCATAAAGGTTATGAAAAAAGAAGTTTCATAGATGCAGGGTTTTTTTTTTCTTCTTAAGTACAATTCTCCTCTTTATTCTGTTTTGGGAATTTAAACCTTTCCTTTCTTTCCTTTTATGCTTTGATTGTTTTAATTTATCCCTATTTATTTTGCATTTTTGTCAGGTTGAATAGGTGCTTTCAGCCTTTCCTTAAATGCTGGAATTGTGCTAGAGAATTTTCTCAGCTTCTGTATGTCTGAAAAGATCTTTATTCTTTCATAATATCTAAATGATAACTTTGCTAGATAAACTCTCTCTCTCTCTGTGTCAAAAACAATAAAATTACATCTTAAAATAATTATATTTAGTTGGAGTTCTTTCTCTTTCAATAATTTGAATATTTGATTCCACTTCCTCTTGTCTTGTAGCATTTTTGTTGAGAAGTCTGATGACAGTTTGGTGGGCTTTTCTGTATACATGATGGTCTCCTTTTTCCTGGTAACCTTGTAAATTCTTTCTTTGTCTTTGATCTTTGATATCTTCAGTATAATGTGCTTTGGAGATGGTCTGCTAGAATACAGGTATGTAGGAGTCCTGTTTTCTTCTTAGATTTGAGGTTCCAGTTATTTTTGTAGGTTTGGGATGTTCTCATTTATTACTTGTTTAAATAGACTCTCTGTACCATTCTGGCCTTCTACTACTGGTACAGCCATTATTCTTATGTTGCTCCTTCTAAAGAAATCAGGTAATTCTAGTAGAATTCTTTTATTTCTTTTAACTCTAAAGTCTTTTCTTGCTTCTGTGATGTTTCCATATTTCTATCTTTGATATCACTAATTATTTTCTCTATCTGGCCAGCTCTGTTTTTTATGCTACCTATTTCATTTTTTATTTATTTTATTTCATTGTTTACCATCAGAATGTCTAGTTGGTTCTTTTTTTATAGTTTCAATTTCTTTATTAAAATATATTTTTTTGTTTGTAGATTTCTTTTCTGAGATTATTCAGCTTCCCATCTATTTGCTTTACTGCCATTCTTTGATTTTTTGAGTGTTTTCAGAATTGCAGTCCTGAGTTCTGTGTCATTTGGATCATATCTTTAAGTTCCTTTTCTGGACATTATTCATTTTCTTTCTGAGCAAACTTGTTAGCTTGGTTGTACATACTTATTTTTGAATTGTGTCTTTTTCAGGGCATTTACCAGAGTGGGTACAACTGGTGGTAGATACAAATAAGTTTTTCTTTTGTATTCCTGTGACTATCACTGCATTGTCTTTCTTCCTCCATCATTATTTCTTTTTCTTGCAGTGAGTAGTTTCCTGTAAGGGAACCTTCTCCTCTTTGACCAAGATACCTTTGTCTTGAGCTACTTCAAAGGTAGAAGGGGGTAGGCTATGGAGCTTTGAGCCTCTGGATCCGCAGTGCTCCTCCTGCTGCTAGAAACTTAAGCATCTATATGTCTCAGCTGCCTTGGGCTCTTTGGTTGGTTTCAGCCATAAAGGGTGAGGGCAGGGTTCTGTTGGGAGAGGAAGATGTTATGTTTGTGTTTCTGAATGATGGTGGTAGCTGACATCCTGCTGCTTTGTTCCACCTTTACTGTTCCCATTTTGTCAATGGAACTAGTCACACTGTGAGTATGCTATTCAGAAACTGTTTCTTTGATTTTCAGGGCTGTAGATATTATGCTCTTTAACCTTACACTTACTGCTACAGATTTTTTTTGGTTTTTGTTTTTTTCTGGTGCTCACTGCTAATATTTGGAGGAGGTAGAGGGGAGGGAGAGATCTTATAGGATGAATGGGGGAAGGTGACCAGGTTCTGTGTCTTTGTTTTCTGCCTGGCCCTGAAGGCAGCGAGGGCAGTGTGGATTTAAGTTCTTCTGTATGTAGTCTTTGCCCAGAGGTCTCTGTCCTGTCATCTTACATGTTGATCTCTCAAGTAGGAAGGATGGTGGCCAAAGTAGTGCATCTGCAACCTGTTCTCTTCTTCTCTTTCCCAGATGGAAGTGAGGTTGGACTGCAGCTTCTCACCTTCTCTGTCCCTTCTCCTTCTCTCACAAACTGGAATGAAGGCAGGTTGCATGGTCTCATAACACCAGCCTCTTCTCCTCCTGGGGACATATTGAGATTGGGTTGTGGTATCTCATGGCTCCTGCCTCTGTGACTCCCTCTCTCTGACCCCCTCTCTCTGACCTGTTGACTGAGTGAGGTCTGGAATGCTCACCTGCAGACTTCCTCTTTCTTCCTCCCATGACTAAATGAACCAATAGCCCCCATCTCTGTACCTTCCCTTCCCTCCTCCTCATAGTTCGCCTCTTTGCCCACCTGCAGGTACTTCAATGTGATGAGTGGGTCTCTAAGCTGTGTCTTTGTGTTGTGTAGGGAATCATTTGTTGAATTATAGTTGTCCTATTTGTTGTCGCTCTCAGGGGACTTTTCCAGGAGCTCCTTCACTACCATTTTCAAACTGTGTTTACTTTTATTTTTAATTTAATTAATTAATTAATTAACTTATTTATTTAATTTTATTGTTTTTGACAGAGAGACAAAGACAGAAAGAGACAGAGAGAAGGAGGAGAGCCCAGAGCAGAATCCATAGTTGTACATCATCAGGTTTGACATGGTTTTGTTTCATGAAGGTTGTTACAGGACCACACAGGGTGGGAACTGAATGAGGGGGCCTCCCAAATGGGAAACACACCTCAGTTCTGCATATGGGTCTACACAGGCCAGGGCCAGGACCAGGACTCGATCCCCAGACCCCAGAGCTATAAAGCAAGCACTTAACATGCTGAGCCATCCCAGTATTCCATATTTTTAATTTTAAAAGCTACAGTTTTGTTTTTTTTTTTTTGTTTTACAACATTTTTTTTTTGGAAGTAATATAATTATTAAAGTAATTAGAAAAAGAAAAAGTCAAGAGCTTACCGCTGGATTAGGTTAAATTAATTAATAGTTTGGATAGAAAGGTTTTAGATCAGCTAAGCTAAAGAAAATTTTATCAATTATGTTCATTGTTTTTACACACATTTAATTAAATAAAACATTAAACTTAGTTTATTTCAGCCATTTTTTATGCCACCTTCATTTCTTTATGACTTTAATGTTTCTTTTGGACCTGTGACTACTCAGTATTATCACATGTCCAAAATTATTACAAATCAGATATTTTCCTTTTAAAAATATAACTTTGAAGAATAATCAATATACAAAATATTGCCCATACTTAAAGTATACCTCTTTATGTGTTTGGATATGCATGCATCCACACAATTCACTACATTCATGATGCTACTACTAAACACATTCATCACCTACAAAAATTTCCTTGTGATCTTTTGTTTTTGTTGTTAAATTCTTACATTTTTAGTATTTTACATTATGAATAAATTCATCTGTTTTTGCACTTCTAATTAGATGTCTTAATTTCAACCTAAACATTATTCTATTTCACTAAACCATACAAATAGTATAAGCAAACTTATTTCTGCTATTAATTTCCCCTCTTCTCCTACTTTTTGCTTATTTCTTTATTTAATGTGGATTTCAAGGTTAACCATTGTTATGGTCCTTTAGTCATTTCCCCTAACGTCTTTAGAGAAATAATCTCGATTTTGAAATTAATCTACTTTTTACTTGCATTTATAAGTAAATAATAAAAAACTGAGTGCAACTTAAATATAACTGCATAAATTAATGGGTAAGTGCCATATAGATTATTAAGTCTTCTTTTTTTTAATGTTGGTTTTCTTACTAGATTTAAAATAATATATGAGTATAAACAGGGAGAAAGACTGTTACATTAATTATTGAAATTTGCATATTTACCTAAATAACTAGCATGTAGCTGGTTTTTCATAAAGCTTTGCATAAATGTGTTTTAAATCTATTAAATGTGAGGATGCAAATTTTATACCTATTTTTGCCTTTTATTTATTTATTTTGAAATTGTCATTTTTATGCTATCATAAAATATAAAAGAAGACTTGTGTTTTGTCATGTGTATTTACATATTACAGAACTTGAAACATAAGCTCTAAAATTAATATCACATTATTTTCTTATTAATTGTTGTCCAAAATATTCTATTTTTTAAATAGCCTAATATGTTTCTTCTTTTTTTTGTAATTTAATATTAGTTATAAAATAAATAAGACCATTTTTATTTAAGTACAACATAAAAATTCTATATTATTTTATTCTTTATGTATATTTACTCTTTAAAAATATAACAATCCAATCAATTTGAATAGTATTTGATGCAACCTGAGAGTGGAAAACGTAATTTTTTACCAAAAGTTAATTTTTAGACATTTATTGAGAAATAGTTGTTTTTTTTTTCAGCATTGATTAGACTACTTTTTATATATTACAGTACATCAGAACACTGTTTGGGTTTTCCCTTCTTACAGTCTTGCTATATTCTTTCTGTTCCCCGTTTTCAGGCATATTTGGTATAGAAACTCAAAAAATATATCTCTATCTGTAATTAATTCAACATATAACATTCATATATTTATGTTCCAACAAGTTCTTGCTAAATGCATGAGAATGAATAACATATTTATAATTGATATCATAATTAAATGATGATCAATTATAAATATATTATTTATAACAATTAACTTGTTATACTGGAATTCATATTTTACTCAAAGACATATTTCTTCTTTAAGATCCATAGTCTAGTAAACAAACCACTAATTATCTTGCCAGTTTTCTAAAGTTGTGAATTATGGATTCATTCTTGTTTCTTCATTTTTCTTTACATCAAATACAAACAGTGTTTTCATGAAATTTTGATATAAATAAGGATACATAAATATTTTTTTTAAATAGTAAAAGAAAAATGGAATGAATGGCCCTTTAAGGAAGGGTTTATTAGGACATGTAGGAACTTACTGTGAATGGCACAGAAAAATAGAAACTGTGGGTATTATTTTGAGAAGAAAGTGGTTGTAATAATTAATACAGTCCCGAAGACTGACTCGAAACAAAGAGGTGAATCAAGAAATTAATTTGAAATTAGCTTTTAGATTATAATTAATTTTGAAGAACTGTGTGTCGTGGCATAAAATGTGTTGCTGTGATTTTTTTTTCTTCCAAAGCTTTGGGTAATACTGACAGAAAAGCATAGAACCAAATGATTTAATTGATTCAGTATGAGGTTTTACAAATCATTAAGATTGTTCAATAATGACCTATGGTGATGAGATATTGGAGAAAATAGAATTATATCTCAACTTGACTAGCAAGAAAAAATTAGGAAAATACTGATAAATTAAGAGATTATATAGAGTTTTAAGGGGTGAGTGAGCATTCAATGAGATCAAAAAAAGTAGAATATGTAATATTTTTATTGATATAAGTATTACATATTGGATAGGTTAACTTTTTTTTAAAGATTTATTATTTTTGACAGAGAGAGAGAGAAAGAGATACAGAGTCAGAGACAGAGAAGAGGGAGGGCCCAGAACAGTCTCCATAGTTGCACATCATTGGTTGTTTCCACATAGTTTATTTCCACAGGTGGGCTTGGGGCTGCACAGGGCAGGAACTGTGCCTGGGTCTTGCCCCGGTAAGAACTAAACAGGGCCGGGATTTGATCCTCAGTCCCTGGGGCTGCAAAGTGAGCGCCTAACCCACTGAGCCATCCTGGCTTCCCCTAGGTTAACATTTTTATTAACTGTGTAGATAAGTAGTGCGGGGCATACATAATGCTTAACCAACACTAAATATAAATAAAGTAACCTCTTTATATATAGGAAAAAATGACTATGTCTCAATTATATATAATATTGGCTGAAATAGTGATGAAAGAATAAAAGTTCTGGGGAAAGCCGGGACGGCTCAGCGGGTTGAGCGCTCGCTTTGAGGCCATGAGGACCGAGGATCGAATCCCGGCTCCGGCCCAGGCAGGACCCACGTGCTGAACTGGGGAGTTCCCACAGTTCGGTTCTCTAACTGTCTCTGTCTCTGTCTCTCTCTCTATCTGTCAAAAAGTAAGGCAGAAATAAATATGCACTGAAGACAAAAAGATAATTTCTCTCTATAAATGTGAAAAGATAAAAAAAATAAAAAAATAAAAAAAAAAAGAATAAAAGTTCTGAAAGGAAATGTGTTACGTACTCTAGTTTTCCAGGTAAGCTAAAAGTTAAACAAAACTTGGACACCATAAATAATTGACAAGGTTTATAAATTGTATTACTACGTATTATTCCTTTTTTTTATAGGTCAAGATACAATAACTTGTCTCATAAGAGTATCATTTATTATAACGCTAACCTGAATTACATAGAAAAATAACTGCATTATAGTCTTCAATATCTATTTAATTTTTTTATAAAAAGATGTTAACATTAAAAATTTTAGACTAATAATTTCTAAATAAATTATAATGGGAATAGACTCAGTAGCAGAATTAAAAAAAAAAGATAAGTTGAATTAATTTTTATATAAATTCTTTTAAGGTAGAAATATTTAGTTCATTTACTGAATAAAAGTGCTGATTGTGGTAAAACCCTGTTGTATAAATTAGTATCAATGATATTACTGAAATGTAATAGAATTTGACAAATGACAAAAATGAGCAAGAATTGAAGTATTTATGATAATTTTGATTTCCAACTAATGGTTTATTATTATAATATATATCCAAAGTTTCCTTCACAATGCTGATTTATATTGTATGATGATGAAATAACTGTTTTTAGAGCATTTACACTTATACAAGATACATATAGCACTTCTCACACAACTTTAGATTTATTTGTAGCTCTTCTGAAATTTTATTAAACCTTTTTTTATCCATAAAATAGAATCAATAATAGCTGCTCTTTGTTTCTTGCAAACATCTTTGGGCAATTGCTTTTCTCTAGGAACTAACTGGAATCAACACAATTTTGATTAAGTTCTCTTTCTTCTCTCAAGCTAGTTCTGGTTCACCTCTATTCTAATTGTAAATTATATGAAGTTCATATTTTCTCCAAATTGACTCTAGTCCCTTAGAGTCAATCAATGTATTACATATTTTATAAGCCCGGGATACTTAGTTATGGTGGAGTGGATTTACAAAATTTCTCAGATTAGTATACAAAGATCATGAAGTACAATGCTATCATTATTATACATCAATATTTAACTTAATTACCCATGAAATCATCTAAGACTTTGTTCCATCCTTCACATTATACTAATCTATTTATTCATGTATTTATCAAACATTATTGAATATCTAAAACATTTCAGGCAGTTTATTAAGCACTTAATAGAAATATGACAAGTGAAGACAGATGGTGCCTGCCTTATGAAGTTTATGCTCTAGATGAAAATAAACATAAATGTTTGTCTCAGTACTGCTCATGGTGGCTAAGTCATAGAAATAAAGTGTCCTTTGATAGAAGATGGGATAATGAAGGTGTGGTACATACATACAATAGAATATCACTCACTAATAAGAAAATATGAAGTGTTGCCATTTGTGACTTGAAAGAACCTTGAAGTCATCATGTTAAGTGAAATAAGTCAGACAGAAAAAAATAAAAAAGCCATATCATCACTTCACTTATCTGTGGAACATAAAACTGAAAGTAACAAAGAAACAAAATTTCTCGAGTACAGTTAACAGTTTAGTGGATACCTGAGGGTAGAGGAGAGATATTGGGATAAGGGAGAGGGGGGCATGAAGTATATGGTGATGAAAGAAGAACAGAGTCTAGGTGGTGAGCACACAATGCAACACATACATGATGTATTGTATCATTGATCATCTGAACCCTACATAATTTTTACCAAGCAATGTCACCCTAATAAATAAATTTTTAAAAATCATGCACTAACAATAAAAGAGATAATAAAATAAAAACAAAAAGGAAAAATAGATCAATCACATATATGCCATAAAAGAGAAGTAGTGTCATATACTGAGTGGCATTCATTATTGTTGTATTGTTTTTGTGTGCCATCATGGGGATGCTGGAGTTTGAATTAGAGCAATGAACAAGCATGAAATTTCTTGTTAAACTTGTCAATTAGAAGTGAAATTGGGTACAGTTTAGTCCAAGTTGATGGGATAATGCCATTAAGAAAATGGCAGTGTACTAATGAACTAAATGTTTTTCTAAGGGTAGAGAAAATATCACTGATGGAGAGAGGTCAGGGTGGCCAGTAATAAGCAAAACAGATGAAAACATTGCAAAAAGTTATTAAATGTGCATCAAAATCATCAGCTAACTGTGAGAAGCAGAGCAGATCAAGTAAGTATCAATAGAAAAATAGTTATTAATAGTAAAATCTTAACTGAAAATCTTTGCATGAGGTGTGCAAAAATGGTCTCAAAAAAGCTCACTAATGAACAAAAGCAAAGGAGAGTCAAAGCTTGCCAAGACCTTCTGGACAGGCAAGGTGATGTTTTGGGCTGGCTTATCACTGGTGATAAAATAAGCGTGTACCAATGGAACCCTAACACAAGTGTCACAGTGCACAATGGAAATTAGCCAATTCTTTGTGATGAAAAAAGCTTCATAAGTCCAAATCAAGAGTCCAAACAATGTTTCTAATTTTTTTTTATTGTGTTTGACAGATAGAGAGAGAGCGAGAGAGAGATACAGAGACAGAGAGAGAACCAAACTGGGGGAACTCCCCAGTTCAGCACATGGGTCCGCACGGGCCGGGGACGGGATTCGATCCTCAGTCCCCAGCACTGTAAAGTGAGCGCTCAACCCACTGAGCCATCCCGGCCTCCCCTAAGTTTTTTCTTTTTTATATCAGAAACATTGTTCATTATGAATTTGTACAACTGGATAGACATCTGATAAGGTGACTATTTGGAAGTGCTAAAAAGGCTGCATAAGAAAGTTAGACAAAAATGACCTGAACTTTTTGCTATCAACTCATAGCTCTGGAATCACAACAATGCACCAGTTCACATGGCACTGTCTGTGAGGAAGTTTTTAGCCAGTAAATAAATAACTGTATTGGAACACAATCTCTACTCACCTGATCTGGCCCCCAATGACTTTTCTTTACCAGAAGATAAAGAAAATATTGAAAGGAAGACATGCTGATGACATTCAGGACATCAAGGTTAGTACAATAACGGCTCTGACTCCATTCCAGAAAAAAGTATTTCAAAATTGCTTTGAAGGGGGGACTAGGAGATAGCGTCAGTGCATAATCTTCCCAAGGGGATTACTTCTAAGGTGAACATAGTGATGTTCAGCAATGAGGTATGTAGCCTTTTTTCTAGGATTAGTTCATGAACTTAATTGTCAGACCTTGTATATGTACCACTATGTTTATTGCATCATTGTTTACAGTAGCCATGACATAGAAACAATCGAAGTGTCCTTTGATAGATGACTGGATGAAGAAGTTGTACATGTACACAATGGAATATTACTGAGCCATAAGAAAAAATGAAATACTGTCATTTGAGAAAACATGGATGGACTTTGAGACCATTATGCTAAGCAAAATAAATCAGACAAATAATCAATAACCATTTGACTTCACTCATATGTGCAATGTGAAACTGAAGCAACTCAGAAACAAAAACTCACGAACACAGATAATAGTTTAGTGGTTACTCAAGGGAAAAGGAGGGGGAGTTGCTTGAAGAAGGAGGGAGCATCAAATATATGGTGATGGAAAAAGAACTGACTGTGGATGGTGAGCACACAGGCAACACATGAAGTTTTATAGACTTGTGCACCTGAAACCTGTATGTTTTTTTAACGTCACACTAATCAGTTTAATTAAAAATGACATTATATTGTTTCTTACACACTAATTCAAATACATCACCATTCTTTTTTCCAGTAGAGGGTGGAGTTTTTGTTTGTTTGTTTTTGTTTTTCAATTACATTTAACATACAATATTATGTTGGTTTCAGATGTACAGAAAAGTGATGAGACAGTTATGTAACTTACAAAATCCTCATTTTGATACCTCTGGCTCCCATCTGACACCACACATAGTTATTATGATGTCTTTGATTGTATGCCTTATGCTGCACTTTACATCCATGACCATCCTGTGATTACAAATTTGTGCCCCTTGACTTCTTTTCCTTCTTCATCCACCCCTCCAGCCCATCTCCCATATCCCCAACTAATTCAGCATCCATTTCATACCCTGCGGAGTCAATAGAAACATTGTTGACTAGCTATGTTATACCCCATATCCCCTTAACTATTTCTTTGTAACAGCTAAACTAAACTTCCCAATTCCATCCCCTATTTCATCCAGTCCCCCAACCATCCTCCCATCTGGCAACAAACCAAATGTTTTCTATACCTATCACTCTGTTCCCATTCTTCTTGTTTGTTTTTCTCTTTGCATTTCACCTATTAGTATCAGTGATGTCAACTTGCTATCTTCCTCTGTTAGACACTTCACTCAATGAAGTACTCTCCATGTCTTTTGATTATAGTTTTTAATCCATTTAACTTGAAAGTAACTGTTGATAGAATGTAGCTAATGCGGTTTTTTATTCAGAAAGTTTGCCTTCTTATTTCCCAACCTTAAAGAAGTCCCTCTAACATTCCTTGTAGTACTGGTTTCATGGTGATAAACTCTAGCTTTTTCTTATCTGGGAAGCTCTTTATCTGTACTTCAATTTTAAATGATAGCCTTGCTGAATACATTAATCTTGGTTGTAGATCCTTGGTTGTCATCACATTGAATATTTTCTGTTAGTCCCATCTGGCTTGCAAATTTTCTATTGAGAAGTTAGTTGACAGTTGTATGGGTGCTCTCTTATGAGATATTACTTGTCTTTCTCTTGCTGTTTTCAATAATGCCATTTTTTCTTTAATGTTTGCTATTTTAATTATGATGTATCTCGGCGTGGACCTGTTTGGGTTTATTTTATTTGGAACCCTCTATGCTTCCTGGGATAGAATGTCTATTTCCTTCAGCAGGTTAGGAAAATCTTCAGTCATTATTTCTTCAAATAAGTCCTCGATCCTTTGCTGTTACCCTTCCCTTGTTGTAGTTCTATAATGTGAATGTTTGTTACGCTTGATATTGTCCTGAGGAATCTTATACTGTCCTCCTGTTTCAGATTCTTTTTGTTGTTGTTGTTGCTGTTGTTGTTGGTTTTTGTTATTGTTGTTTTGATTGGGCGTTTTCTGATACCTTTTCCTCTAAATCACTGATTCATGCCTTGGCTTCATCTAGTCTCGTGACTCCTTTTATTCCACGTTTTATTTCAGTTATGATAATCTTTACCTCTGCAAACTCTTTTTATCTTTCCTCTTATTTCCAACTCCTTTTTATTCTTGCTAACTCTGTTGAAATTTTTACCAGGTTTCTTGATCATTCTAATAACCATTGTTTTGTGCTCTATTTCTGATGAGTTATCTATCTCCATTTCATTCACTTTGATTTTCTGTTTTTCTTTATTTTGAGCTGCATTTCTTTGATTCCTCATTCTGGCTGCCTCTCTGTTTGTAGATATTCTGATTTCAAGCCAACACTCTCTGCTGCAGTTTCTTCTGGTGCTCACTGTTAATGCCAGGAGGAGGTGGGGGAGCAGAGGTTAGGAAGGGTGCTAGGGGATGGTAAATAGCACCTTTGTTTTCTTCCTGGAGTTTCAGATCACGCTTGCTGTGCCCGTTTTTGCTATTTTGTATTTTCTTTGCCCTGCGGTCTCAACCCTGAGTTTTAAGATCAATTGTGTTTTATGCTGACCCCTCAAGAAGGACTGTTTGGGTCCAGAAAGGTGCATTTGCAGCCTTTTCTCTCCTTCTCTTTCTCAGGCCAGAGAGGTCAGTTTGTGGTTTCCCACGACCTGAGCCAAGCCCTCTCTTCTCAGAACTATAGTGAATTTAGATTGCAGCACCTAATGGTAGGAACCAATGCACCTCCTCGGGCAAAAGTGATTTCTGATTGTGGTGTCTCACAGCCTGATCCTCTGGGCCTACATTTACTCTGTCCTATGGACCAAGTGAAATCCATAATGTTTACCTTCTGACTTCTTCCTCCCTCCTTCTGCAGCTTCAGAATTCCAAGCAGGGATCTGAGACCTGAGTTTTTGTACCTCCCCTTCCCTCTTTCTTGGTTTTCCCCTCTTTGCCCACCTGCAGGTACTTTGGTGTGATGCATGGGTTTCCTAGTTGTGTTTTTGAATTGCTTAAAGAATCCTTTGTTAACTTATAGTTGACTTATTTGTTGTAATTCCCAAGGGAGTTTTTCCAGGAGCACCTCTCATGCCACCATTTTTCTTTCTCTCCCACATCACTATTTTTTAGCTTACTGATCACATACATAAAAGTGTTTATATGTAACTTCTGAAAAACAGTAAAAATTACAAAATACAATAATTCTATCAATATGTTTAACTGTCAAGGTTGCATAAGAAATAAGGAAACATTGGCTATCTGTCTTTGAGTGTGTGAAGTGAAAAATTTTTGCCAGTAAAAACAAGATAATGTTATAGCAATACCATTAGTCATCCTACAACCTTATCTGCACTAGCTATATATTATTTACAAGACACTAAATCAATGTTTCATGTAGCTAGGAAGCAAACACATTTTTTGTTTTAACTTTAATAATGTTGAGTACTAGTATATATGTAAAAGGCAAATGTCATGGAATTGAAGAGGATTTTGAAAGTATAGGGAAAAAAACATTTCCCTCAAATATCTAATGAACAAAGAATCTATTACAAATGTAATTTCAGAAAAATAAAACCCCAACAGCAGTTATTAAAGGAAACATCATAATTCTGGCAAAAGTAATGGGCAGAAAAATAAAATTTTGTTCTGTTTCTTCTCTTTATTAAATTTATTGGGGTGATATGGGTTACTAAAATTATATAGGTTCCAAGTGTACACTTCTGGAATATTATACATCATTTATATATTGCATTGTGTATTCACCACCCACAGTCATTTCTTCTTCATCACCATATGTTAGACCCCCTTTACTGTATTCTATTACCCCTCTGCTTATCCTGTGGGTGTATAAACTGTTGTCTGTGTCTATGACTTTTTGTTTGTTTTTCTTGTTTGTTTGTTGCTTTCAGTTTTGTATTTCACATGAGTTATTTGGTTTCAACATTTTCTGTCTGACTTACTTCACTTAGCATGACAATTTGTAGATCCATACATGTTGTCATAATTGGCAGTATTTCATCTTTTCTTATAGCTGAGTAATATTCCATTGTATATACGTACCACATCTTCTTTATCCAACCATCTTCCAAAGGTCACTTTGGTTGTTTCCACGTCTTGGCCACCATGAATAAAGCTACAATGAACTAGGGATACATATATCTTTATGGATAAATGTTTTCAGATTTTTGGGGTAGAAAGTACCTAGAAGTAGGATTGTTGGGTCATATGGTAATTTTATTGTTAATTTTTGGAGAAATCACCATAATATTTTTCATAGTGGCTATACCAATTTACACTCCCACCAGCAATATATGAGGGTTTCTTTTCTCCACAGCCACTCTAACATTAGTTATTATGCATTGTGTTGATAATAGCCATTCTAAAAATTGTGAGGTGGTATCTCATTGTGGTTTTGATTTGAAAATAAATTTTAACTAACATATAATACTATTAAGTTTGATACGTGGGAAATTCAGAAAAATTCTGTCATAGTATATTCACCTTCTACCTTTCCAAAAACAAACACACACAAAAAATCTCATCATTCAAAACAAAATACATATTAAATTTAAAACTTTTATGATTTTGATTCATCTCTTTAAACAAAGTTAGACAGGTAAAGTACATGAGTTTTCCTAATATCTTTAGAAAAATTTTATATCAGCCATAAAAAGATTTCTCATGAAGTAGAATTTGCCAAAATGTTCTTAGTGTTTCTAATTGTGAGTGTGGGAGAACTACCAATCTCCCTCTATAGTTTATGCAATAACATAACCTAGAATTTTAGTATAAAGAAAGAACAAAGATTTTAGTGGAGGACTGAAACAGCAGCTATCCAAAAGAAAATGGCGTTTTTACTTCTAACAAAAGAAAAAACTGTACACCTGCACTTCTCACTTAACAACACACTTCTGATCCAATGACTAGGTTGTTAAGAAAATTAATTGGTACATAATCTAGGAGCTTAAAGGCAGATGTCTTGTGAACTGTTGTGCCATATGGTATGCATTTTCTTTCTTTTCTTTTAAGATTTACTTTTATTGTTTTCGATGAGAGAGAGAGACAGAGAGAGAGAGAGAGAGAGAGAGAGAGAGAGAGAGAGAGAGAAAATGGCCCTGAGAAGTCTCCACAGCTCCATGTCATTAATTTTTTACAGAGTTCCATGCCACAGGTAGGCAGGGGCTGTACAGGGCAGGAACCAGCCAGGAACCTCCCTATGGGGTGCACACCCCAGTTTACTATATGGGTCCACATGGGCCAGGGCTGTTACTCAATTCTCAGACTCCGGGACTGCAAGACGAGTGCTTGACCCACTGAGCCATCCCAGTATCCACTAGGGCAGGAGTGTCAAACTCAATTTAAACACGGGCCATTTGGTGCAACAGGCAAGATTCACGTGGGCCATATCACATTTACAAACGTCGCCGGAACTGAGTCAGCACGTTTATACACGCCCCCAGGTCCCCAGGAAAGGCACTGGGTCACGTGTATACATGTCTTCAGAAGTTAAAGGGTTAGCGAGGGAATTGTGTGTACGGTATTGCCTCGATCTCCCCTAAGTGCTATTTTCATTTTATTTCAGAGCATCGTGGGCCACAAAAAATTATCTCGGGGGCCTCATGCAGCCCACGGGCCACCAGTTTGACACCCCTACACTAGGATATGTATATTTCAATGCCTATTATCAACACCAAACTTATAAACAAAATTTACAGTCTTGATTGATTGTGAATGCTTCATTTAGTGTGAATACTAACTGACAGTAAGAACTAAACAAAAACTGAGAAAAGGAATTCCTGAGACTGTCACAGACTGAGAGGGATTCCCCAAACTGGAGAACTGATCCTAAGTTCAAGTGGTTCTTAAATAGGTAGGTTGTTAAGTGTGGAGTGGCTTTATTTTACAAGTAAATTGGTGCTAAATCTTACCTAAAATCTAGGATTGTTCTCCAAGACAGGTAAAGAGAAAGGAATATTTTCACATAAGATTAGTAAATAAGCTGAATAAAATTATTTGCTATTTTGAGTATGCATTTTAATGCATGTCATATTTTAAAATTTAATTGTAGTAATATCTCAAGAGATGTTTCAAGATACCGGTATATTAAATGATGTACTTCTGAAATAATTCTACCCTGAATTATTACACCATTTCTCATTATTTTATTTGCATAGCATAAACAAATTATTTAATTTTGTGAATCTAAACATAGTGATTATCTCAATTCCTCTACTAAAGGACATTTAATAACAATGTCAAGTTCTGTATATTCCAGATTCAAGTTCTTTGTTAAATGTATAATTTGCAAATATTTCCTGCCAATGGACAACTTATCTTTTCCGCCCTTAACAGTGACTTTCAGAGACCAAAATTTGTTGTTATTTTTATTGTTTTAATGGAGTCAGTTCATTGTGTGTTTTTAAAATAATGGATTGTGTGCTTGCTTAGGTAGCACATAGCATGGCCCTTGCATAGGGAAGACATGCAAATTCATGAAGCATTTAATATTTATAAATAAATAGGTAAATAAATAAATAGATAGATAGATAAATAGATTATTTTCTTGCTGTCAAGACTAAGAACTCTTTTCCTAACTTTATAAAGATTTTCTTTAATTTTTTCTCTAACAATTTCATAATTTTATTACTTTACTTCTAAAATTTAGATAAATTGTTGGTTCATTTTGAATTAATATATACAGATGAGGTTTTGAACTTATGTTGATTTTTTTTTTTTTTTTTTTACCAATTGCTTCAGCACCACTTAAGAAAACTATTCTTTGGGGATGCCAGAATAGCTCAGTGCTTGAGCACTTGCCTCACAATTGATAGATCCAGAATTGGTTCCCACTCCAGTCCACAAAAACTTCATATACTGAACTGCAGCACAAGTGGTAATGACTGAGATGGCTCAGTGGCAAAAGTCTTGCCTCTCAGTAGGAGGCTTTCAGTTACATTACCACTTTTCACAGCTCCACATCCATCTGTGTGGAATGAAACTATGTTACAACTAATGATGTACAACTATGGAGACTACTCTGGGCCCTCCCCCCTTTTCTCTCTCTCTCTCTCTCTTTCTCTCTCTCTCTCTCTTTTCTCTCATTTTCTCTCAAATAAAAAGAAATAATTTTTAAGATTTATTTTATTGTTTTTGACAAAGACAGAGATAGAGAGAGACAGAGACAGAGAAAAGGAGGAGAGCCCAAAGCAGTCTCCACAGCTGTATGTCATCAGTTTTCCACACTGTATCACATGGCTGCGCAGAGCAAGAACTGGGCTGGGGCAGTGTCCCACATGGGAGGGATGCCCCCATGAGCTGGGGACTAAACTGGGGGACTTCCACGTGGTAAGCTTTCCCAGCAAGAACTGAACTGGGGGCCTCCCACATGGGAAGTACACCTCAGTTTAGTATATGGGTCTGCATAGGCCTGAGCCAAGATTCCATCCTCAGACACTGAGGTTGAAAGATGAGTGCTTAACTTGATGAGCCATCCCAGCATCCCCCCTTCCCCAAAATAAATCTTTAAAAGAAAAAAAAAAAAAGACTATTATTTCATTGACTTTTCTTGTTATCTTCCTTAAAAATCAAATGCCATATTTGTGTATATCTTTTTAAACTCTCCATTCAGTGTCTTGATTGTTCTAGCTCTATTTGTCTTAATATCTAACTTCAATTTTTTATAAATGTTTAATTCATCCTACTTTTTGCCCCTCTGTGTTGCTTTGAAATAAATTTATCTAGATAAAAATCAAAACAAAATAACAACAACAACAACAAAACAACAAAAATGGGTGGCATTTGATCAGAATTTTATATTGTGTTAAATCTATAGATCCATTTGGGAAAAACTAACATCTCCAATTAAAAGTCTTCTAGTCTAAGAACATAGTATGTCTCACAATTTTTTGAGATCTTTGATATTCTATTTCGTATTCAGATGCTTCCCATTATTTTTTCTACATTTATATTTAAGTATTTAATTTTTGCTGGGGCTAATACAAGTACTGTTTTTTTAGTTATCCTAATTTTAGGTTGTTTGCATATAAATAAAACTTGATTTTTGTTTGTTAACTGTGTATCTTGCAAGTTTGCTAACCTCACTTATTAGTTCTGTAAGATTTTCTGTAGATTTCTTTTTATTTTCTGCACAGGAAATCATGTGTATCATAGAAGCTGTTTTATTTTTATTTATAATCTAAATGTTCTATTTTTTTACTGCCTTATTGCACTTGCTAAGATTTTCATGATTGTGTGAATATGAGTCTTAAGAAAGAATAGTCTTGCTTATTTGTTCATCTTAGAAAATTATTAATTCACTTCTCTATTAAATTTAATGTTAGATACACATATGACCATGTTTCTTTTCTTTTCTTTTTCTTTCTTTCCCTTCAGAATGTTATTATAGAGGGTTAAAATGATTAATTTTCAAATATTGAACAAGCCTTGTTTTCCTAGAGTAAGTCCCACTTTGTTATGGTGTACTCATTCTTTTATATATATCTGAATTTGACTTTTTAACATTGTTGAGGATTTTTTGGTGTCTAAATTCATGAGAGATATTGGCATGTAGGTTTTTTTTCTTTGTTGTTTTTTTTTTTCATGTTTGTCTGATTTTAGTAATAAGTGACTCACAAGGTTTTCTTTTTCTTTCTGCTTTCTAGAAGAGATTGTGTAGAATATGAATTATTTCTTCTTAAAATAGTTGACAAGTCTACCAATCCAATTATTGTAAAGATATTTTTTGCAGATTTTTAAACTACATATTTTGTTTACCTAATAGTTATAGTCAGATTATATGTTTTATTTGGGCAGTAATTTGATAGTGCACAGAGTTGTATATGATAGTATATTAGCATTAGCATTACACTTATAGCTATTTAATAGCTGCAGTGTCTTTTTTATTCTTGATTTTCATAATTACTTCTTTTTATTTTTTGTTTTATTAGTTTTGCTGACAAGTTTATAAATTTTATTGATCTTTTCAAATAAGCAGAGTTTCAATTTATTGATTTCCTTTATGTTTTTCTCTTTCTTTCTTTCTTTATTGCTATAATAATTTATTAAATTATTTGGCTATATTTGGAGTACCTGCTTTTTTTTTTCTAGTTTATTAATAATAAAAGTAGATTATTTTGATGTCTTTCTTTTATAGGTTTAAAATTATAAATTTCCTTCTAAGAACTTTATTTAGCTATATTTTTCTAATAATTTTTTGTTTTATTTTTGACAGAGACAGAGACAGAGAGAGGAGGGAGGGCCTAGAGAAGTCTCTATAATTGTATGTTATCAGTTTTCAACATGGTTTTATCCTACACCGCTGGGAGGTGGGGAGGGACCATGCAGGGTGGGAACTGGGCTGGGGGCCTCTCATATGGAAGGCACACTCCCTTGAGCCAGGGATCAAACCTGGGGGCAAGAACCAAACTGGAAATTTTCCGTGTGAGAAGCACACCCCAGTTTCACATATGGGACCACCTGGGCTGTGGCTGGGATTTGATCCTCAGTCCCCTGGGCTGCAAAGAGAGTTCTTAACCCTCTGAGGCAACCCAGCCTGCCCATTCTTCTAATATTTATACACTATATTTTGATTTTTTTAGTTGAAAGTATTTCTAAATTTCATTTGAGAATTTTACCCTGACACATAGGTTGCTTAGAGAAATATTGTTTAATTTTATATTTCTGGTGAATTTTTTCTTATCTTTTTATATTGATTCCTAGTTTAACTCTATGTGATATTAGAACATATTTTCTATTATTATATATTTTTAATTTAGTTACATTTTGATGTAAAACCTGGAATATAATCTACTCATATCTTAGTAAATATTCCTTGTGCACTTAAAAAAATTGGTTATTTTGTTAAGTGAAGAGTTTTATAAATGTCAGTTAGATCCACTTGGTTGATGGTGTTCAGTTGTAGATATTTGCTAATATTCTTTCAACTAATTCTATCTATTACTAAGCAACTGTTGAAATATATCTATCAGCACTTTTAGATTTTTAATTTTTTCTTTTGGGCTTTATGTTGTTGTTTCACACATTTTGAAGTTATGTAGATTAGTACATCAAGATTTTTGTCCTTTTGGTGACTTACTCAGTTTATCAATATTCAATGTTTATCTGTGCCCCTGGTAAATTACTTTAGCCTGCAAACTACTTTATCTGATATTAATAAAACTTTACTTTCTCTTGATTGATATTTGCATGGTAAAGACATACTTTTATTTTTACTCTCAGTTCATGAAATATATTGTTTTTAGTTCTCTATTTTGTTTTATTTGAAGTGACTTTTGTAGAAAGCATATAGATGGGTCATTGTATTTTAAATTCATTATGTTAGCTTCCATATTTTTATTAATGTGCTTAGACTACTAGCACTTAATAATTTAATAAACTATACCGTGGTATAGTTTATTAAATGGTATACATTTATACCATTTATAATCACTGAAATTAATATACTATGTAGACTATTGCTATGTTTGAGTCTAGTTCTACTACTTAAGTATTTGATTTATATTATTAACATATTAGGGATGAAGTATGCCAATTTATTGTACTTTGTATATCCTCTTTTTATTTTCTTTTTCTATTTTTTTTACCTGCCTTTTATTTTTTGCTTCATTTGAGTATATTTTAACATTTGATGTTAATTTTTCTGGTATGATTTTGGCTCTATGTATTTTCACATTTTTTTCATGGCTGCTCCAAAGCATTACAAAAGATATGCTTGCTTCTCTACAATTTATTTAGAACCAATATTTTATCACTTCAGTAGAAATGGAGAATTCTTACTACATGTAGGTTTTCTTAATCTCTGATTTTTTTGCTACACATTACATAAAATCACATTATATAATACATCTACACACATTGAAAACTTTCTCAGATAATTGCATACTTCTTTTGGTGTCAACTGGAAAACATACTTAAAATATTCAAGATAATAATAGTCTACTGGGGGAAGCCAGGATGGCTCAGTGGGTTAAGTGCTCACTTTGCAACGCCAGGGACCGAGGATCGAATCCCGGCCCCGGCCCGTGGAGAACCATATGCTGAACTGGGAGCTCCCCCAGTTCAGTTCTCTCTCTCTCTGTCTCTGTCTAAATAAATAAATAAATAAATAAATAAATAAAATTATACTAATTAAAAATAATAGTCTACTGGGATGCTAGCATAGCTCAGCAGGTTGGGAATTTGCCTTGCAATTGTGAAGTCTGTGTATTGAATACTGGCCCTGGCCTTTGCAAACCCATGTGCTGAGGTGTAGTTCAACTACTGTCTGCTGTATGGTGTGAAAGGTTTTTACCTTCCATGCGGGAGGCCCGCAATTTAGTTCCTGCCTCACATGGCCCACATCCACCTGTGTGGAGTGAAATTATGTCATATCTAATGATGTATAACTATGGAGACTGCTCTGGGCCCTCCCCTCTTTTTTTTCTCTCTCTCTTGCTCACCTTCTCTCAAACAATAAAATATATATATTAAAAATATATAATAGTTTATCATATTTACCACAATTTTTACTTTTTACTTTGTGTTACTGTTATTCTTTCTTTATTCCTAATGTTCAAGATTCCTTTTGAAATCATATAACTTCCATTTGAAGAAATTATCTTGGCAATTTTTTAGAGTAGATCTTTTTACTAAAGCTTCTCTGAGTTACTCTTCATTGGTGAATGATTTAATTAATCTTTGTTCTTGAAGAATATTTTTGCTGAACATAGAATTATGTTTTGATAATTCTTTTCTTTCAGGACTTTAAAACATACCACTTTTTTTTCTGACCAATGTGCTTTTTAATGACCAGTCCACAGCAATTCATCATTGACTTCTGCCCCCCTATAACCAATATGCCATTTTATTTTGGCTATATATCATATTGTTGTTTTTTTTCTTAATTTTTTTTTTTTTTTTTTTTTACCAATTTTATTTTGATATGTCAGCATTTACACTTATAGTATTTATCCCATTCTGGGTTCACCTTCTAAGCTGTAAGGTTATGCCTTTCACCAAATTTGGGACTATTTTATCTTACTTAAACTTTTTTACAATGTTATATTTTTTCTTTCCTCTTACTGAAAATATTAAAATACAATTGTTACAATATTTGTTATTGTTTCATAGTTCATTTTTATTTAATATATTTTCTCTATTTTGTTAAATTGAATCATTTGTCTTGATTTAACTTCAAGTTCACTGACTCATTCCTCTATTATCTCTATTTTGTTATGAGTTCATCCAGTAAGTTTTCTTTTTCTGTTTTGGTTATTGTATTTTTTTAGCTTTAAAAATTTCCTGGAGAGAGGAGAAGCTAAATGTGTGGTGATAGAAAGAAATCTGACTCTGGGTGGTGAACATATATTTTAACACATAGACAAAGTTCTGTAGAATTGTACACCTGGAATTTATGTGATTTTTACTAACCAATGTCACCCTAATAAATTTATCAATAAAAAGTATATGTATTTGTTAGGTAATACCAACATCTGTGTGTAAAAATTGAGATTTTAATGGTCTTAAAATTCTTAATTATACCTTGGCATTTTAATATTATCTCATGATACTAGGTCATTTTAATTCCTATAACAAATGTTGATACATACATTTTATCAACCATTTTACTTTATTTGTTTGAGGGCACAGGTCTAAACCACATTCTGTGAACTTTGGTTCCCATGTGAGTTTGATTTGCCGGCAGTGCTATTACATCTACTCCACCATAACTGTCATCAAGTGGTCATGCTTACTCCTATGTGGAGATCCATCTGTTACCTCCGTTTTTAAAGTCTCTTACATTCTAACTAGGGATATATCTACACCTGTGTAGATTGTGTCAAGCCTAGGGATTCATAAGCAGCCTTGGTTTCCCAGGCTCTTGTCTCTGTGCTATCTCCTTTGGTATCGTGAGTTGCTGGGGCTGACATTTTAGGTTCTATACCTATAATCCTCACTTCTATGATTGCAGTACAGAGTCTGAAAGACAAAGGGAAGGGGGAAAAAGCAATGAGTTTGATTCTATGGTCTTGGAACCACAGCCGCATTTAACTAGAAAGAAGTTTAATATTAGAATTTCTGCCCCAGCAGTGAGCAGCTTTTGTTGCCACTGTCATACCAAGCATAGGATTGCCTAAGGTATTAGATATGACTAAATATAGGTAAATGTTTCCTACTCTTCTTAAGTTTAAGAGTTTTTGTTTATTTGTTTGTTTGTTTTTTCTTAACCTAGAACTAAAATGTTTTTCTGAAACCTCTTTCTGAAATTCTCAGTTTCAGGCGAGTGAACACCTGAGGGAGAAAACGTATAAATTTACTATCGTTTCTTCAGCCTTTTGATTTTTGATGCTTTCCCCCAACCTGCTACTAATATAAAAAAGTCCTCAAATAGTTGTTTCAAATATTTTATTTAGACTTTTTAGGTATATTCAGTGTGAGAAGTATATGGCATATATTTTCTTCTAGAATATAAATATCTAGTTTAACCAGTTCCTTAAACAAAAAACAGTACTATGAGTTCTAATCTGTACATTAAAAAATGATACAATTTTTTAAACCACAGTAGAAAAAAAATAATACTGATCTTATGTAACAGTTCTTGCCATTTACAATATAAAAAGGTTTCCAAGTCTTATATAATAGTTCTTGGTATTACCATGTTTTTGTGAAAGAAAATATTTCAGATTTAAACAACAATCTTGCCATACTCAGACTTTACATTTTTCTTGGAAGCTTTACAACTATTACCAACTTTTGTTCCTCCTTGCTATGCTTCTTTGCAATAGATAACCTAGCAGCTAGGGGGTGGCGAACCTATGGCACGCATGCCCAAAGTGGCATGTGGAGCAATTATTTCGGCATGCGGAGCTGTGCATACCATTTTAAAAATTATTGTTTATGCTCTTATAGACATAAAAATAATCGACACCTCTATCTCACTCCATGGGTTGGCACGCGAGTTGAGTGAATATACTCTTATTTCATAAACTTTGGCACTCAATCGCCAAAAGGTTCGCCACCTAGCTCAATGAAAGATAAAATCTCACTGACTGTAAATTCTTGCTGGTATTTTTTTTTTTTAATTTCCTGAGGTATTTTTATTTTTCTCCCTATTCCTATCCCTCACAGGGAATGTTTCTTATTATTTACTTGCCTAATATGTTGATTCCTTACTTCATGCTTACCATTGGACCTCCAAAATATTTGATTCTTATCACACCATCATATTTTCTTCATTATTAAAATATGTTTAAGTTTCCTATCACATCTATTATCTATGTATCTATGTATTATCTATCTGTCTATTATTTATGTATCATCTATCTGTCTATTATCTATCTATCTATGTATCATCTATCTATCTATCTATCTATCTATCTATCTACCTACCTACCTACCTATCATGTGTTAATCTATTATCTATGTATGTATGTATGTATGTATGTATCTGTCATCATTTATCTATCCAGATAGGCATAAACATAGAGAATTTTCCATAATCTCTACATCTCTATTTTCTCAATTAGAAAATCTTTATGTAGTCTTCATTTATTCAACTATCTCAACAACCACCTACACACTAAGAAATTTTATAATCTTTATGTTTGCCTCCTATTTATATGTAATAAAAAGCAAATTTAATTTTAGCGTATTTTCACTATAAGATTTTTCTGTTTTATTATTTTTCTCTTACTTTTTGAACTTACCCTTCTTAAACCACAAGTTTTAAATCACTTGGTTCACAGATTTTATTTTCAGAGGAAGAGAGACTCATACCTCTTTTTTTGTTGTTGTTAAATTTATTGGAGTGACATTAGTTGGCAACAACTATGTAGTTTCCAACTATGTACAACTTTACATTACATCGTCTATGAATTGCATTAGGTGTTCACCACCCAGAGTCAGCTCTTACTTCTTGACGTTTTACCTTAATATTATATATGGTCTTTTAGCTCTCCTGGATAAAGTTTCCTTAATCTTGACTTCCACCAGTTTATTGTTCTTATTGTTAAAAGTTAATTTATGTATACAATTGCACATTGAGCTTCAAGGAAATCCTTTTTTAAAACTATAAACACAAAAGCAAGTATCCTCATATGACAGTAAATTTTAAAGGAGATGATTTCTTCTCTTCGCTCTTAGTTCAGATAAAATCTAGATTTTATAACACACTTGGGCCCTCTTATATTACCAATCACAAAGCCTACCCTAGCTATTTTATTTATTGCTTTGTTATATAAAAGAAGTTTCCTGTAAAATATTGTTATAGCATGTTTAAAACGTTACTACCTTAGATCCTAGTTTGTAACCATTTTTTTGTATTTTTTTTTTGTAATTAGTTTTAACATTAGATTTCCTATCTCATACACAAATAAAAGGTAGTTACTAAGCATTAAGTAGTTAAGTTGTAAAATGCATTGTAGAAAACTATATGCTTCTATTTATAATGTCAGTGGTATTTGCAAATAATATGAACAATAATGGTTTTATGAATATATATTTTCTTATGTCAAACATACTTTGAAAATGTGTACCATTTTGAAGAATATACAAAGTTTTTGAGAAATAGTTTCTTTATATTTTGCTGTAACAAATATTTTGGTGTCAAAAATTATTTAAGCTTACTATTACTTCTATAAAGAAAAAATATTGCTCTTTTCTTGAAATTTATCTCTTTTAACTATATGAGATAAAAACTGCAGTATTTGCATTTTTGAAAATCTGGTTAGAATCAGCACATTAATTTTGCTAGTTTTGCTGGCTGTGCATAATTTTTGCACCACTATTAATTCTTGTAGTTGTATGCAATAAGGGTGTTCTTTTCTTGGTTTTAAAAACTATGTTTATTTGAAATATATTTTAAAAAGATGTATCATGAGATATGATACTTAAAAGAAACAAATATAAGAATTTTATGTATGAAGAGCTTAGCATAATCTTGAGGTTATTAATGGTATTATAATATCAAACAATAAAGGTATTCTCTAGAGAATTATATATTGAAATCTTCTTAAAAAATATAAAGATAGCAAGGTTTATTTTGTTTGCTGCTATAACCTTAGTACTTAGAACAATATCTAGTATATTGTAGGAAGTCAATAAATATTTGTTTAGTCAGCATTGCTTATGCAAATAATATATTTCATAAATATAATAATAAAAATATAAGCGAAAGCCTAGAAGGTATCAAGATATTTAAATATACTTAGAAAATTAACATGATGAGTATCATTTAATCACAGAAAACTCTAAATGCTAAAGGGTTAAAATTTAGGAGATCATATGTAATTTACAATTCTAAAAATGATCTAATTTTAACATTTGAACTTAAGTTTTAAGAGTTAAACATTGTAGAATAAGTAACTACAGATATGAGTCTTTCTTAGGAATGAGTGCCCAGGGTATTAAGAGTGATTTTGGATATTTGTAAAGATATATTGTGTTTAACAGACAAGAGGAAAAAAATGTAGAATCTATAAATAGTGAAATAAAATCTCTAGACTATTTTGAAATCAATATTTTCAAGAATTTATTCAGGAGAAAGTAAAATATTTTTAAATGTGTGCAATATATACTATTTCTATACAATCCATAGACATAATTGATGTTAAAAAATAGTGATAACCACTGAAGACTGAAGGTAATTAGCAGAATTGAAACAAGAAAAAGAATGAAAACCAAAAGAGCAACTGATTGGGGGAAAATATTTATTTCTTAATAGTGTTGAATTTTTAGAAACAGAAAGGGAATCAAAGCCTTATATTAATTTCTAGAATTCATAATAATTCATCTACTTTGACTTGCCAGAATCAACACTCACAAGGCTAATATTTCCTAGCTTTTTCTACTATTGGTACTTAGAGAAGTCACCTAAATGCTATAAAATAATAGCACAATAGTAATTTTTCATATTCAGTACATTATAATATGAACAAGATAGCAAAATTCTTACGGTAATATTTAATATAAATACCAAAATGTTTTACCTGAAAGTTACTTTTCTTCTTTCTGTCTTAACATACAAATCCTTTTTTTTTTCTCTAAAGTCTTACCAGCAGACTTTCCCAATGTCCATAGTGATTAGCTTTGCCTAATTATTATTTTTTTAATTTCTTTTTAATTGTTTTTGACAGAGAGAGAGAGAGAGAGAGAGAGAGAGAGAGAGAGAGAGAGAGAGAGAGAATGAGAGATACAGAGACAGAGAGAGAACTGAACTGGGAGAGCGCCCCAGTTCAGCACATGGGTCCACACGGCCGGGGCCGGGATTCGATCCTCGGTCCCCGGCATTGCAAAGTGAGCGCTTAACCCACTGAGCCATCCTGGCTTCCCCCTAATTATTTTTTTGAAAAGAATTTGCATTGTAAGATTTAGATGACTTATAGACATATACACTGTAAATAATATTTACTTACTTAGATATCTTATTATCCTGCCTCACACACATGCACAAACATGGGCTGTTTGAAAGTATCCAGCCACATAATATAAAAAAAGAGGTATTTATGGCTGCACCTTTCCAGGCCGACTCTATCTATCTATCTATCTATCTATCTATCTATCTATCTATCTATCATCATCTATCTATCATCTTTCTATCAATGGTTCACTCTCAGTACATAGGAAACATGCCAAACAGAATTTTATTGGTACGTACCCCAAAATAAATTTGCTGAATGGCTCGGTATATTTTAGGCCATAAATTGTGGTGATATTTGAACTAATACCTAAAATAAATGGAATACCTAAATTGTTATGTTGTATATTTATAGTTTAGTAAAACTGTAATAATATATGGGTATTTTAAAGTAATCAGTATTAAAAGTAATCAACCAACTGCCGTGTTCCTTAAAGTGTTTTTGTCCAATATCTAAGAAGTTTCTCATCAACATTTTTACTGATCATTATTTTACTTTATATATAAGTTTAGCTATTTCACTAAAAATTTTAAAATATCATAGATTAATTTTTCTTCATAATATTCCTATCTTATCTTTTGTGTGTTTTCTTGCTATAATTCTTAAGAAATGTACTAAAACTGCATTTTGGTTACTCTACCTCTATAAATGATAATTTAGTGATTTCCTCAATTTACTGAACTTCATTTATCACCCATCAAGAAAAGAAATCCAGTTATAGTTAAATAATTCTGATCATTTCTTCAATGTCTAGAATTACATATACCGTATTTTCCGGCGTATAAGATGACCGGGCGTATAAGACGACCCCCTAATTTTATAGTTAAAACATAGGTTTAGGCCTATATTCGCTGTCTAAGACTACAGCCTCGGAAGTGGGGGGTAGTCTTATACAGCGAATATAGGCCTAAACCTATGTTTTAACTGTAAAATTAGGGGGTCGTGTTATACGCCGGAAAATACGTTATGTATTTATTTATTCATTTACTTTATTTATTTATTTATTTTTTACAGAGAAGGAGAGAGAGAGAGAGAGAGAGAGATACAGAGATTGAGAGAGAACTGAACTAGGGGAGCTCCCCAGTTCAGCATATGGTTCCGCACGGGCCGGGGCCGGGATTCGATCATCGGTCCCCGGCGCTGCAAAGTGAGCGCCTAACCCACTGAGCCATCCCGGCTTCCTCTATTCATTTACTTTTGACATTAGGGTCTTTCTAATTGGAATTTTGAATGGGTGATAGCTGTTTGTTTATCAGTAGATTCTTGGCTAAACCCACCAAAATAGTATGTCAAATCCTATCATTTCTTCACATATAAAGAATGATAACAAATGTGCTGTCCTTCCTTTACTTTTAATTTGCCCCCAAGGCTCATGCTTAGTCCTAAACATTTGCACAAAATGGGAAAATCTATTTCTCATGGCCACATACACAATAGTGTAGGTTACTTTTTTTTTCACTCAACTAGGGTTTGGTCTCAAGGTATTTCACTATCTCTGTTTAAAGTGGATTTACTTTAGCTTACTCCATAACATCATTTACAATATCTATATTTATGTTCTTTGTATGAGATATCACTATTGCCCCTTGTGATCAGACAGCACCACAGAAAGGTACCTTGAGGCTTTGAGCAAGTTACGTGGCCTTTATGAATATCATCTTTCTAGTATGCTAATACAAAACTCATTGAACTATTTAAAAATATTTGTTGATACAATGAGAATAAATCATCCAATATAGTGACAAATATATAGTAGGCACTCCATAGATAACAATTTAATTCCTTTAATATTCAATGTAGCTAATAGGCCATCAACCTTTCCTGAATTAAGGTGCATCACATAAAATCAGAGGATATTAGCCATCAGTGTAATAAAAATGTTAATAATAGTGACAGTATGCAGAAAAGAATAAATGAAAAGGTTTATATGAATTTAATTTTCTACATATAATTGTGTTTTATTTTATACAGGTTTTAACTACAGTGAGTTATAAACAAAATTAAATTGCTGAGCTCTGTCATAAGTCAGATAATAATTGGAAGGATCTCTGTACATGATGTATGGATTACTTATATTCAAAGAACAAGAATTTAATAAGTATTAAAATTATATTGATTTATATTATGGTATTTGTGTTTATAATTAAACATTTAGTTGTTATAGAACATCCTTATAATTCGTGGAATGTGAACTTTAAGTTTTAGTTGAAACTATCTTAATGCTGTTTATAGTGCAGAAGTACTGGTGGATAATAATATTTTAGGTAGTTGATGTTATTAAAAAAAAATTGAAAATGGGAATATATTTTAAACTCTAAAACATTAACTTTTAAATATAAAATCTATTTAATACATCAAATTTACTTACATTATTTTTTAAATGTAATTATAACTTGATTTCACTAAATATATTTAGTTGTAAAGAATAATTTTATTGGGTATAGCTATTTATTTTAAGTGGAGTACATTAAACAGTCATAAAATGTATGCTATATATTCCACATAAAGAGTTGATGCTTTGTAGAGAAAAAAATATTTTAATTAAGATTTTGCCTTTTTTATTACTTTTATTTGTAACTAATATGAGAATGAGAAATAAATAAATAATGAGAAAGAAAATTTTCCACTGTTTTCTTTATTCTTTTAAAATGTCATGCTTAGTATATTCAAATAAATTTTAAAAAGCATAAATTTTGCAAATATTAAAATGTTTTTTATTGTTTCTCGTAAGTTGTTTTATACAATGTTAAACATATGCATACACCAAGGGTGTCCAATCTTTTGGCTTCCCTGGGCCACATTGGAAGAAGAAATGTCTTAGGCCACACATAAAATATACTAAAACTAATGATAGCTGATGAACTTAAAAAAAAAAATCACAAAGAAATTGGGCAGTATTCAAAGCCAGCCTAGGCCACATGTGGCCCATGGACCACAACTTGGACAGGCTTAGTGTAGACCATTCCATATTAAATAGGAGTTACAAATCCTTGTCAATACGCAGTTGCCTCTGAAATAGTTATACTCCACAAAGATTTTCCAGTATAATAAGAATTTTAAAGTATAATTATTTCAATAAAGCTGAAATTCAATAAAGTAAGTTGTTTTTTAAAAATATGTATGAGAACATATGTTTTCTTGAAAAGTGATGAATCAAAGTATCTTTCTACAGGAGTATTAATAACGATTATGCCATTTAAAATAAAATTATGTAATTAGAGAACTATAAACCCAGAATAATAGCTAGAGGATCCAGGTGTCTTGAAAACTGTGAAACTCAATAAAATAAATTTCAAAAAAACAAAAAATACCTGGAAAGAATCTTGTCATTAATATATACTTGTCCCTCCCCCCACACCCCAACATACACACAAGCTCTATAATGTGAGTTTTTCTGTACAATGGGGAACAACTTGAAGTCTGTGTGAAAAAATTTAAAAATTGGGAAGCTGGGATGGCTCAGTAGGTTGAGCGCTCACTTTGCAGCGCTGGGGACCAAGGATCGAATCCCGGCTCCGGCCTGTGCGTACCCATGTGCTGAACTGGGGAGTTCCCCCAGTTCAGTTCTCTCTCTGTTGCTGTATCTCTCTCTCTCCCTCTCTCTCTATCAAAAAAAAAAAAAAAAAAAAAATTAAAAAAATTAAAAATTGAAATCAACTTCTATCTGCTTTTACTTTACATATATATACATTTTTCATAAAAAATACATTATTTTTTGCACAGGATGTATATATCCACAGAGTACATAATAACATTTTATAGAACTTTTATTAAGCATTAGAATTTTGTTGTTTTAGAGGCTCAGATATTTATTTATACTAATATATAGTGATGATACCTGCACAATGTGAATGCATTTAGCACATTGGAATTATATACATTAAAGTGCTAAAATAATAAATTTATGTATGTTGTTGACAGATAAAAATAAATATTAATATTTGATAAATATTGAATAGTGTCATCACATGACATTGAAAATGTCTGTTTATAATCAATTTGCCTTTGTTTATCATTTAGCACGTGTTTTATTACCTTATGTAGCTCATCCTAAAAAAAGGTAAATGAACTGGTAAAATTATTTCAAATTTTGTAAGCAAATAACTTATGAATCTATTTTCAATATTTAAATATGCTTTAATTTGGACCTTCAAATATGTCACCTTCCCTTATTGTTGGTCATCTTTCAAAATTCTGGTTACATCATCTTTTTTTTTGCTTTCTTCATTTAAAAAAATTTTTAAATTCACATCAGGTACTAATTTCTTTGTTTCCCTATTCTCTGTGTTCTTCAAAGGTACAAGCTTTTCCCTCTGGCCCCAGGCTTCTCTATTTCTTTCTTTGTCTTATATTTTGCCTATTTGTCCTCTGGGACACCATTTCCCTTCTGGCAGTTAAGCATTTCAACTCTTACTAGTAAGATTTTTGTTGTTGTTGTTCTAGTTTTCCTTTACTCTGTCCATTCCATTCCTGATAAAATATAATGCTCCTCTTGGTCATCATTTTCACTGGTAAAAATTTTATCTTATATACTTTCTTTTCTGTTCAATTGGACATGAAAATCAGAGCAGCCTAGAAGATATTTCTGAGGCAGAGAAAGATGACAGACAGCAAAATTGTTTGTGGGCTCATCTACCTTCTTCTCTTTGGTTTTATTGGATCTCTCACTTTTATGATGATGGACCACCTTGACTTGCTCTACTGATCTTACCCTTGGAACCACATATTTCCTTTCTTCATTCCTCTCCTTTTAAGACTCAGTGAAATATTTTTTTATCTCCCTTTAGTAGAAAAACTGTTAATTAATGTAGTTAGGGAGGTAGCATGCATATTAGTTAAGGAAAAGAGGCATCAAACTAAAGCAACTAGGGGGTCCAATTCTGGTTCTAATATTAATTCCGATTAAGTGATTTGAATAAATTCATTTATCTTAGTCTTAGTTCACAGTTTACTTATTCATTAGTCATAATAACAATGTTCAGATAAGTATTTTGAAGATTAAATGAGATGCTCAACTAAACTCTTTAAAACTGGGCCTTGTCTTAGTCTGTTCAGGCTTCCATAACAAAACACCACAGAGTGGGTGACTTAAAACAAGAGCTATATCTCACAGTTCTGGAGGCTGAAAGTCTAAGACACCTGTTGATGTAGTATCTGGTGAGAGCCAACTTTATGTTTCATAGGTGATCATCTTCTCACAGTGTCTGGCAGAAGAGGTGAGAGAACTCTATGGAGTCTCATTTATAAGGGTATATATTCCATTAATAAAAACTTCACCCTCACGACCTAATCACCCCCTAAAGGCTCCACATCCAAATACCATGACATTTGAGATTACATTATAACATAGAAATTTTGGGAAGACACACACATATTCAGTTTATATCAGTCCTGAAAAGATAAATAATTGTTAAACATTTATTTTTTATTATTTTTGTTATTGGTTATTATATTTTATGCTATGGCAGAAATTCTAAAAGCTACTTTAAAATCCCAGTATAAGTGATTCAATCTATTTAAATCATTTTATTTTTATTTTTTTTTTTTTTTATCTTTTTCACATTTATAGAGAGAAATTATCTTTTTGTCTTCAGTGCATATTTATTTCTATTTTACTTTTGACAGATAGAGAGAGAGACAGAGACAGAGACAGCTAGAGAACCGAACTGTGGAAACTCCCCAGTTCAGCATGTGGGTCCTGCCTGGGCCGGAGCCGGGATTCGATCCTCGGTCCTCGTGGCCTCAAAGCGAGCGCTCAACCCGCTGAGCCGTCCCGGCTTTCCCTTAAATAATTTTAAATGTCACATTTATTCATTGCCATGTAAGACCCCTAGGATTTTAAACAACTCAAATTTTTTTAAATATGGTATTTATTTTAATTATATCCATGATTTTAATACATAGTTAAGTACTTTGGCCATGAAAAATATTTTAAAAGTATCACAAATAGAAAATACTTCAGAAAATAACTACAATACTTTTTGTTGTTTTGTTTTTAGTGAAAGCTAAAGCTGCTTAAGAAAAGGCAAAAGCTTTCATTCTAGGACAGTATATGAGACAGGTTATGCAATGAGTAAAACTTCCATAAATATTACATCACTTTGATACTTAAATAAAATTAAGTATAAAATATAAAAATAAATTTATGACTAAATAAAATGTGTGTCCGAAGGTAAGTAAAAAGTTAAAAAAGACAGTTTAAAGGTAGTTGTTTATATAAGAGGATTGCTTATAAAGAAAACTTGTTGTGATATTGGTATGTCAGTTTGTTATTATACTGGACCCAGGTGCAAGAAACTGGAATGTATGACGAGTATATCCTACAAGTTCTCTAGGACAGAGATGGGCTGAGGAAAAACAAATCAGAATAGTTTTCAGAACAGGTTAGAATCAAGATTTAGCACCCAGGGGCCTGCCTCTTGCCGCTTTGTCTCTTAACTAATATGCATGCTACTACACTTTTGTAACCAGCACATTTTGTTTTTCTGTTAAATCTCTCCATATTTTGTATTTCTATATAAATATAAAATCTTATTAATATCCATATATACAAATGTTGATTGGGATTTTTTGGTATCTAAGGAATGATATGGCTAAAATTATGTCCTCATATTGGTTATTTAAATAATGAACATGGAATATATTTCCATTTATTTGACTTTTCTTTAATTTTACTGTTACTATTTTCAGTATAGAGGTTTCATTTGACTTATTCCTAGATGCGGTGTTTTTGATGTTAAGTATAAAAGTTATAGTTTTTCTCTATTAACTGGTATTTTAGAATAAAATTATCTTTATATATTTACTTTTATATAGTAATTTTGCTAAATTGGCTTATAAATTCTAATACATTACCTTAGATGTTTAAAAAAGTAATGTGGTAAACATTTATATCTGATGCAAATAGTGCCATTTTATTTATTTCTACTTTTTGTTTGTTTGTTTGTTTTTGCTTATTACACTGGCTAAGGCCTTCAATATAATACTAAATAGAAGAATAGAAGTGGTAACTGTGAACATCAGCGTGTTCTTTATAATCTCAGGAAGAAAGCTTTACAATCATTGTAATTTAATCTGATGTTTCCTATGAGCTTTTTTGTTGCCTTCTTAATAGAGAAATGTTCTTCTTTTGTTAGGTAGCTACGGTATGTTAGATTTTATGAAGTGGGTTTTCTTTCTGCATTTACTGAAAATATAACACATTGTTTTCTGTTCATTAACTTCTAATTTTTTATTCTATTATGTTACTATGGAAAATTATAAATTGATATATAAATATTCAAACCACCCTACATTTCTGGAGTAATCTCATCTTGATGACCATATAGCATTTTACTCTTCCTTTCAGTGTATTGAGGTTTTATATTGTGTGTCATCCCATTATAAGGTTTAGAGATTTTTTTACATTTCTCCAATTTCAAATGTTCTTGGCATAAACATGTTCATATAATTCTCTTATTATCCTATCAGTAATGCTAAATTTATAGTAATGCCCTCTTATACTATTCAAGGTATTAATAAATTATACTTTCTGTACTTTTTGTGTGTGGGACAGGGAATTGTATTTGTTAATGCCATTCCTTACTCAGTGACCCAGTTTGTTCTGTTGACTAGATTGTTACGTAAGCAAAATTGGTTGATGAGTGAGGAGCGTAAAGATGGGTGTCTTGTGCTGTGTCCTAATGCCATACCATAGGGTATGTAAGCATTTTTTAACAACTATCAAATGACAAGACACCTATAAATGAAATATGTAGTCTTGTGTGATGTGAACACTTCATGTGTTGAATACTAACCAGCTGTGGGAAGGAGACAGAAACCAAGACAGGGGATTTCCAAAATGCACACAGACTGAAAAAAGGAATTCACTTCACTGAATAACTGATAATAAGTTTCAGTGTTCATTAAACAGATAGGTTGTTAAGTGAGAAGTGGCTGAACTTATTTTGGTTTTATTGACCTGCACTGTCAGTATTTTATGAGCATTTATTAGTCTTTTGCAAGAACTAACTTTTGATTTCATTGTCTCTGGTGTATATTTTTTTCATTTTACTGTCTATCTTTATTTTCTTCAAAAATTTTTCCCATATTTTAACTGAGCAAAATATTTAGATAGTGAGACTTTCAGCCTTTTTTTTCTTATGTAATATATGCATTAATGTCTATAAATTTTCTTCTACAGAAAGCTTTAAGTTAATCCCACATCTTTAGATATCGATGCTTTTTATGCTTCAGTTCAGTACATGTCACAACTTCCTTTGTGATTCCTTCTTTGCGATGTGTGCTGTGTTTAAATGCATTGTCTACTAACAGACATTTTGGGGGTTTGTTAGATTTTGGTGGCTTTGTACTTAATTTCTGACTGTAATGTGCAATGTTAAAATATCATATTAATTATTATTTCAAGTTTTTCACAGTTTGAATATATTTGGAGGCTATGTTTTACACATAAAAAATTATTCTTTTTTTCAGTTGATTGATTTATCATTGTAAAATGTTTTTCTTTAGCTCTAGTTCTGCTTTCTGGTTGCAAGTATACTTTATCTAATTTTAGTGCAATGATGCCAGTTTGCTTAGGTTAGGGATATACGCATACCTTTGTATAAGATTTTTACTTATAAAATTTTTGTTTGAAAGCTGTATGCAAATGATTTATGTGTGTGTCTGTGTATGTGTAAATGTTTTCTTTTAATTAGAGTATTTGGTCTGTTTGTATTTAATATCATCATTAATACCATCTTACTCTCGTTTTCTATCAGTGTTACTTTTCTTTGCTTTTCTCTATATTCTTGCCTGTTTTTGATCAATTAATTTTATAATTTATATTTGAACTACATTAGTTTACTAGACTCATGCTATTTCTTTATTATTTCTATAGATATTATAACATGTAACCTAGACTTTCTTAGTTTGATATAAATTCGTATTTTTACATTTCTTTCAGAAAAGAAAATGCTCTTAGGACATTTTACATCCTTCAGTTTACCCTATGTGCTTTTACCATCCTGTAATTTAAACATGTTTATATTTATATTTACATACAGGGTCTGGCAGAAGTAAAGCCCCTTTTCTTACGAGCTGGTAATGCTCCCGCATAGCTTACCTGCTGCCAGACCCTGTAAATATGTATATGTCTCCACAAGATACACTCAATTGTTATTTAGATATAAGGATATGTGTATTTTTTATATCACGTTTAATTGTTTTTGTGTCCTTGATCTATTATTTTAAATATTTTTTTTATGCCTGAATGATGTTCTTTTAATTTAATTTAATTTTAGTGTAGATCCACTGGAGACAATTTTTTCAAGTCTTTCTGTTTCTGAGAATATCTTCAGTTTTCTCTAATTTTGAAAGATATTTTTACTGAGTTTGAAATACTGGGTCTTGACTTTTACTTTTCAGCAATTCGAAAGTAACACCCAATTATTCTATAGTTTTCATTGGGATAGAGAAAGCATTGTTGACATCTAAATCTTTTCCACACTTAGCTGTATCTCAGTGTTGTTATAAACTGGTTAGCCCTCACAGCTGGGTCATGAAGTGCTGTTGGATAGAAACAACCTGATAGGACACCGACACAATTAAGGCCATTCTGCAACCTTGATGAAGTGAGACAAAAACAGAACAAAACAAAACAAAACAGAAAACAGAAACAAACAAACAAACAAAAAAACCCACTTCATAATTTTGTCCAAGCACAGACAAAACCAAGGTCACATTGCAGCCCACAAAATTCTCTCCTGGGTAGTATGAGCAACTCCTCCCCGCAACCAATTACAGCTTTATTCTCACCTAGTCTGCCCTCTTTCTGAATAAGATTTACTGAGATAGCCAGAAAGTTGTCTTGCTTCCTAAGAACACCCAATCCAAAATGAGTATCTATTTTTTTGGATTGCATTCAAAGTCATTCAAGCAAATTCCAAATGCATAATGAATCTTTCGTAACACTTTCTTACTGAGATGTCAGATGGTTCCCCATGGGGTATGTTCTTGCTACCTGAAAAATAGTAATACTCTTAACTTGTTCAATTATGGGTATGTCCCCGATGATCTTAATTGAATAGCACTGACACCATAATTTTCTTGTGAGAAAGTCACAGTCCATTTTATCTTTCCCCTTTAATGACAATATACCTTTATATCAGGCTACTTTTGAAACATTTCTCTTTGTATTCATTGTAATGCACTCATACTACTTTGGGACTAAATATGTTTTTCTTTCATTTACTCTTCAAGCAGAGTACTTTTCAAAACTGATTTTAATTTAAGAAAATTCTCGGTTATGATCTTTTCAAAATTTGCTCTACCCCATCTCCACTCCTCTTGAAATGTCTATTTTACCTAATTGAGCCTTATTCAGTATGTCTGCCTTGCAACCTTGTAACTTTTCTAAATGTTCTTTCATTGGGGAGCACTTTGATGGGGAAATGGTCCTTAAATGCCACCCCTAGGCATCTCTCCTCTTCTGCATTTTAGCCGGAAATCATATTAAAATGCTGCTAATGGGAATTCTCTGCATGCTGTTGTTATATTTAGCACCATTTGGTGTTATGATTTTATATTAAAAATGAGGCCAGCTAAGATATGTTCTATTTTTATTCATATTACTTTAAAAAATGTTACATTACTTTTCAACATCTAAAAAGATAATTAATATTTAGAGTAAAAATTAAAATGTTATGTACAGTAAACTGCAGTAAAGAAGAACTATACATGCCTTCCTAGAATAAACTCTAATTGATCATGGTTTTATGACCCAAATAGAGTTTATTACAGGAATAAAATTAAATACAATATTCATATGTGTTATGTTCTTTGTGCAATTCTAAATCCATAGATGTCAGGTTTAACAATCAATGTTGTCCTTTCTTTTAAAAAGAATTCATGTTTTTGTTTATAATATTGTAGAATATTGTTAAATTATTGCCATTTATAAAATTTCTTTGAGAATAACTGTCACTAATGTTTTTATTTTTATAAGAATTTTGTTTGTTTTCAGATGGATACTAGAAAATTTTTTTGAATTGACTCAAATCAATCAATCTTCTTTTTTGGAAATTTTGCTATTCTGGTTTTTAAATATTTCACAAATATATTTGCAGAAGTTTCTTATATTTCTTATAACTTTCTGATATTGTTATCCTTAATATAGTCTCTCAATTTACTTATATTATCATTATTTCCACAAAATGTTGATTTGTATTGTATAGTTTGATATTTTACTATATTCTTATATATTAACATTATTTATCTTTTTACATTTTTATCATAATTTTTTAATTTTCACTTATGTCTAATGCTTTGTTTTTCTATTTTCTTATACAACATTTTTTAGTCATAGCATATATGTTTTATTTTTCTCCATTTTTAATTGTATGCTTCTTTAGCTTTATCTCATAATCCTATAATGTAGTATTTTTATTATCATTATTTTGTTCATATTTTGAAATTTTCTTTTCCATTTTCTGTTTAACTTAAGTTATAAAATATTCCAAAATGTCCTAAATCCCTCATCATTAGTAATCAAGCACACTGGGAATTTTACTTTCATATTAAAAATAAGGATAGTTTTTTAGATCTCTCAAGTGTAAGATTATATTATTTTTCTTTAAGTCTTTATAGTTTTACAAATTTTACCATTTTTACTTTAAATATAAAGTTCTTTGATAATTAAGATTTTTTTATAATAAATTATTTAGTAAGAAAACATTAAGCATAATTTTTACAGAAAAAATAATATTTTCTATTTAATGATTGCATGAGTTTACTAGGGTTGACATCACAAAATACCATAGACTTGTGTGCTTAAGAAAAACGTACTTATTCCTCACAGTTCTGAAGGCTAGAAGTCCAAGCTCGAAGTGTCAGCAGGTTTGGTTTCTTTTGAGGCTACTCAGCTTGTCTTGCTGATGGCCAACTTCACACCATGTCATCCTTGATGTTTTTTGTGCATCCATATTTTTGTTTCTTAACAACACCCTTAAGTTTGAATTAGAGTCCACACTAATGACCTTTTCTTTAATTGCTTTTTGAAAGACCCTACCTCCAAATGCAGTCACATTCATAGGTATTAGGACTTAGGACAGCAGCATTAGAATTTTGGAAAGGCATAGTTTGGCCCATATCAAAAATGTTTTTTGTGCATTTTTTGTCTAAAATATTAGGCTCTGCAAATGATTACTTTTATAAAATATTCAAAAAAAATGACACACTAACCTAGAGGTCATAAATTTATGTACCTGTTGTTAATGTTTATATTTAAAGCATGAACAGTGATCTCAATTGTTTATTTGTGATTTCCAATGGAATATTTTAATATTCACTGCCTTTTCTTTAATGGAAGAGAGTTGAGAACAGCATTCTTCATTGAATATCTACTATTAACATTCCTTAGTTGTAGCAATAGTAGGCTTATCGTTATGCATCATGAAAGAATGTTTTCCTCCATATTCAATACATTGTAGTAAAATAATTATATTAAAATGTTTTTAAAAATAAAATTAAAGAATGAAGTAGAATTTTATAGGTGCTGAGAATGTATTAATTCATTTTGATTTTTTTCTGATGGTAAGCTTAAAAATAAATATTAATAATAAGTATGAAAAGATTTGAGTTGAGAAATCCCTCTTTACTATGCACCTATAGTTCTTCACATCTATTCTGTAATTTTTATTTGAAATGCTATATATTGCTTAAGTGACTAGAACTCAGAGGTTCAAATTGATAAAAACGGTTTTTAGACCCTTGAACAAATTTTAAAACCAAAATTTCATGACTTTAAGAAAAAAGCCATTTAGTTGCAATAATTTAGAGGGGAAAAATTAATAGAACTACAATAAGGAATAACATATTTTTTCATTAACATGACAAATTGTTGAATCATTTATATATTATTCAAAGGACACAAAATAGCATCCTTTAGAAAGTACCTTTGAAGATTTTTTAACTGGTATTTATTTTTATTTCAATACTAATTACTATCCACTTAAAAACTGTAAATTGAGTTTTTTATACATTTGTATCATATTTTAAAGGAATTTAAAATTATCCTGAGTAGAACAAAAGTGTAAATTCATCTTTTTTTGTTCTTTTCTGTCTTTGCATAAATAAATAAATGGAAATTACCCTTTTATTCTTTGTCAGTCACAGTTTGCTATCACAAATTTTGAGACATATAAAGCTTATTTGCAAAGTCCTTCAACATATTTGTTCTGTTAATTTTCTTCCCTTTAGTGACAACTACCCCTATCATTTTCTTCTGCTGTAGACATTAACTGTTGTTTAATTTCCTTGCCTATCCTTTTCAGAATTGGCTCTGATAACTTTACATGTTATGCTTAGCAATCCCAAAGAAAAACTGAATGTCATTTAAGAGAAATATAAACTTAAATGATTATCACATGCTATTGACTTTCTTTATATCTGATAAACTTACATTGATTGAAATCAAAACTTTAGATGGGGGAGGGTGGAATATATCCTAATACTATGTACATATATTGGTACAATCTGCTATAAGAAATAAAAAAGATTATTTAAAGGGAATTATCCCTTCTTTATACCCTTTATATAACCTTCTCCACATAGTCACAGTCTACTTATTTTGATAAAATAGAAGGCATATTAGAATATTATATTAACTTGTTTATTATATTTATTATGTGTTTCAACTGAATATCAAAGGCATAAATTTTATTTACTGCCTACACTGAAGAACTCCCATAGCCCAAAATAAGTTTGATGATAAAATGCACTCAATAGTAATTTATTAAATGAATGAATAAATATAAACCCTCACTTATTTAAAGAATATTATAATTTTAAATTTGGACAGGATAAAATTAATTCCATAGTGTGTTTGGGATCTGGAGATCTCCATTACCACCTAATGTTTGGGGATGGACTAGGACTCCCAGGGCTCAAAAAAGTTGTTACAGTCACAATTACAATTTATTACAGTGAAATTATTCAGATAAAAGTCAGCGAAGGAAAAAGGTGCAGGGGATGAAGTTCAAGAGGAACCGTAGGGAAACGCTTAATTCTACCAGCAATGGTGTGTGACAACACATGGAAACATTGCCTACCAGGAACGTTCACCAGAGCCTTATAGTCCAGAGTTTCAATGGCCTCAGTCACGTAGGTATATGTGACTGACCTCAACTACTCAGGTTACCCTTCAAACCCCCTGCAAAACTAGGCATTAACCTGAAATCACATAACTAAGATATTTGGTCAACCTAGTATAGCATGGTCCAAGGCCTCATACAAAAAGTTGTATCACACAAAATATTCCAAATCCTCTCTGATTGTCTATCAGAAACTGACCAGGGAAGACATTGTACTTTCCCTCTAAGCTCAGAGTTTGAGCATCCTTAGGCTGCTTACATGGCATGGCATATAAAGCCTTTTCAGATTATTTTAGACATTCCTTTCCTAGAACTTTCACCTTCTATTTCAGCTACTGTCACCTATCATCCCATGATTTGATTATAGTGACTTTTGTTTCCCAAAATACATATATTATTTCATATTTCCATACCCTCTATCTTCAATTAAATTAAATATTATGGATCATTTATGACCCACAGTGCTCAAATGTCTCATTATCTGTTAAGTTAGCCGTCTGTGAGATAACATAAGTGGCTGCATGGCATACAAGAAAACAGCCAATACTAAATCTGGGAGTCATAGATTCAAGTTTAATTTCATCCATTTAATAATTGGGTGACTTTAGATTTATCAAATAAGTACTCTAAGGTAATGTAATAATTTCAATGAGTATCTCAAAGGAAAATTTTGAGACTAAACTAATTTACTGACACTGAAAAATATTGAAGAATGGGTTATATTTGTGTATGTATTTGTTGATGTAGTGTCAGAAAAATAGATTTGATAAATAGTTTTAATATATACATGTTTCAAATGTTTCTTTTTTAATGTATAACACATTATATACTGTTTAAATCTAATTATAATAGAAGAATTGGCTCTTACTATTTTTAATTGTATATTATGATTAGTAATAATCTGCCTCTGAATATCTTAACAATGTTTTTATAATAAAGCAAAGGGTCAGTAGGTCACAGTATTGATATATGAGGGCTGTCTGAAAAAAAAAATCCAGCCATAGATACTTCTATTTTTCATATTACATGGATGGACACTTTTTGGACAGACCTTGTATATATGACTCTTGTTTATTATATTAAGACTACCTAACTTTGAAGTGAAGCTAAAATGGAAAACCATATTGTATTTGTACTAGTTTTCTTCTCTTTATCTCTGTAGATAATACCAAAGCTGAAAACAAAACAAAATCAATATCCCATGCTACCTTCCCCTGGTAAGCAGTCTGGAGGACGTAAGTTTAGTTTGCTCCAGTTTATTTTTCTATCCTTGGTCACTGATCTCTTTAATGAGAAGAAAAATTACCTCAAGTGTTGGGTTCTGTGAAGGTTATAAAGCCTCTTGGCTATACTCTGCTGAGTTGCTTATGTTACTATATAGTTAAGCATGTCATTACCCATGTTATAGCAACAGTTTTGAAAATATGATTAGGTAATTTTTAACAAATGTTATTTTGCTTGACATAAAATTTGTTTCATAACTGAAGATAGTTACATATCTATGAAAAGAGTGATAATAATGTAAAGTTAGCAGCATGATAGCAGTCATCAGTTTTCTATGTTTAAAGCTACCGACAGTACATTTTTTCACAAAGAGTGTCTTCCAACAAACCCTTACAGTAGATTCACTCTCTAAATGGTCACTCCTTTATTAAGTTGATGTATATTTATAACCTCATAAATATTTAGGGGCAGAAAAAGAAATCAATTGGTGACAAAAATAAAATGTGTGGTATATTTTCTTGGTCTGTGTTTCATCTGAAGCATATCTATTCTAGGACTATTAAAATGTCACTATTACCATTGGCTCCTTTAATGTTCACAATGAGTTTTTATAAATATTTCTTCAAAATTTCTTTATTTCTTCACACAGTTGAAGAAAATATTGATGTTTAGTTTTGATAAAACTTTCCTGTGTTTAGCTTGTTGTAAATCTCAGGTTATAAATTTGGCTTTTCACTCAGTGACAAAAAACACAATAATCATTTTATATCTTACCACCTCTACTTCTCCCCCGATTTCTTCATATTCTCTTTTATATATGAGACATAATGAACTGTGCCCTCTATGTTTTAGGTTTCTTGATACGTGGATGATATTTCAGTGAGGTTGAACACTGAAGATGAAATTGCTATATTTTGGTTAACTCCAGACCTGTATTACTTTCCTCAGCATATCTAGTATTTCATACGTCAAATAAATGTCAATCTAACACTTGAGAGATTATAAATTACTGAGATAATCTTAATTCAAGATAAAATGTTTTATTTTTATGCTGATAATTTGAGAAGAATATATTTTCTCAATATAAGGCAGTGAGAAATATTTATAACTTAAATATTGTCAACTCATTTAATGTGAGTACTCATTTCAGAAAACAGTTGGCTCATTAAGCAAAAAGTTCACAGGTTGTTTTAGAAAATATATTGTTAAAATACCTTCAAGATAATAAAATATAAAGAAACTGCTATATCCGTAGGAGTTTGGGACTCTATGCTGTTGTTTTCATGAAAGCAAGTAATAACCAAAATGTGTGTATGTGTATCACACACACACACACACACACACACACACACACACACACACTTGCCTGACACCATGTTATTGTTGCTACTAATCATTTAGTTCCAAGGGATGTATTATACTAATTAAATTAACATAATAAAAATACAACCAGCAAAGTGATCTATTTTACTCAAAGTGAAAGAGATCATGTTCTAGATATGTCTCAAAAGGGCAATAAGAATAAATGGAAATTGTAACTTGCCAATTGTGAGATGGGTGGACACATTCTGTTAAGGGATGTTGAAGTTCTCATATGGCTAATGTGTATAACAAAGTCAAATTCATTTCATTGGTTAAATTACTAGGAAAAAAAAGGAAGTACAATTCTTTAGACATGCAAAAATGTATCTTGGGAATTATACCAATATTTGCTATTAATACAAGATTTGGGAAATAAAAAAGAAAGCACAGTTTAAAATATAAATATGGAAAAATATATATATATATATAAATATGTGCTGCATTTTAACTATACCTATATGAAAACACAGTATATCACCTATGTATTTTGACATATATTTATAGAAAATAATGAATGAGCATAAAATTATTGCTAACACATAAATCTATCATATTTATAATGTCAAAGTATAAGGTTAAAATTTCTGAATTAAATGGATTAGATATGAATAAAACAACTTAAGTATCTAGTAAATGAGTAATTATATGAGGTCTGACAATTAAGTTTGAGAACTCATCCAAGAAAAACTGCTACATACTACATTGTTGAATATCTCTCTGGTCACTTTCCAAGTACTCTCCTTTGGGAAGTTAAGTATCTGTCCTCCCTTCAGAGAAATTTTAGACCACTTTTTCTGGAATGGCTATCAGAGCCATCATCTTATTACCCTTGATATCCTGAAAGTCATCCTAATGTTTTCCTTTCAATCTTTTCTTTATCGTCGGATAAAGAAAAAATTCATTGGGGGCCAAATCAGGTGAGTAGGGCAGGTGTTCTAATACACCTACTTGTCTACTGGCTAAAAACTTCCTCACAGGCAGTACTACTTGAGCTGATGCATTGTTGTGATGCAAGAGCCATGAGTTGTTGGCAAAAATTTGATGTTGTTTTTATTTAACTCTTTCATGCAGCCTTTTCAGCACTTCCAAATAGTCAACTGAGTTTATTGTCCAGTTGGTACAAGTTCATAATATGCAATTACTCTGATATAAAAAAAAATTAACAACATACTTGATTCTTGACTTGGAATGATGGAACTGTTTTGGTCATGGAGAATTGGCTGACTTTCATTGTGCACGTTGATGCTTTATTTCAGGGTTGTATTGGTACACTTATGTTTTATCACTAATGATAATATGACTGAAAACATCATCATGCCTCTCCAAAAGGTCTTGGTGAACTTCAGCTCTCCTTTGCCTTTGTTTTTGATGAACTCCTTTGAAAACATTTTTGTACACACCTTTCTAATGCCAAAATTTTTAGTGAAGATTTTCCTGTTTCTCTATTGAAGTTTGCTTGGTGGTATGTTTACTTTGTCTGCTATGCTTCTCATAGTCAGCTGAGTATTTTTATGCACAATTTGATGATTACTTTTCCATGTTTTTTTCAATTCTTGTTACTGGCTGCCCTGACTTCTCTTCATCAGTGATGCTTTCTTTCCCCTCAGAAATACATTTATTCTATTTGTACACTGCTGTTTTTTTCATGGCATTATCCCTATCAACTTGGACTAAAATGTCTCTTATTTCACTTCCACTCTAGCTCAGTTGAACAAGAAATTGAATGTTTGTTCCTTGTTCTAATTCATGTTCTAATTCATTCTCGCAATGGCAAACAAAATTAGCAATGATAATAATAAACACCACTTAACAGGACATTGCCACATATTGACATGAATACAGCTGTAAGACACTGATATATCAAGGTTATGAAATCTTACCAAGGGGAAGCCGGGATGGCTCAGTGGGTTAAGCGCTCACTTTGCAGCCCCGGGGACTGAGGATTGAATCCCAGCCCTGGCCTGTGCGGAACCATATGCTGAACTGGGAGCTCCCCCAGTTCAGTTCTCTCTCTGTCTGTATCTCTCTCTCTCTCTCTCTCTCTCTCTCTCTCTGTCAAAAATAAATAAATAAATAAATAAATATTAAAAAAAAAAAAAGAAATCTTACCAAGTTGTTTGTACAGTGCTGACAATGTAAGCACACAATGGGAAGTTCATGAACTTAATTTTCAGACATTATACATTGGTACATCTGTAAATGTTCAAGTGATTAGTACAAATTGATTTGACACATTCACAAAATAGTTCTTAAAATTTCCCATCTGAACATTATAAATAAACTTTTATATATTTGTGTTCCAAATATCAAAATGTTTTTGAAAAAATGATGATAAAATGTCAGGCTATTCATATTAAAATATTTAAAGTGTATACAGTGTTCCCTTGCCACTTTGCGCTTCATGTTTTGCGGCTTCAGTGCTTCGCGGGTATTTCCAAAATATTCATCAAAAAATAAAAATGAAAAAATACAACCATGTCGGCAGCCACATGGCGGAAAGGAGCGTTGTTTCATGTGGATGCGCGAGAGAGAAGGATCCCTGCATGTCAAACAAAGAGATGAGTTGACTCAGAGTCCATCCCACGGGCTCTCATAAAGGCGCGTGATTGGTTTCCGGTGCCACATCGACCCATGAGAAAATTCCTAGGGGCAAATCCTTCTTCGCGGTTTTTCAGCTTTTGCGGAAGGTTCTGGTTCCCATTAACCGCAAAAAACGAGGGATCACTGTATAGGCATTTCATGAGGAAAAGAGTGCTCATTCCAAAGTTCCAAATATATCAATTTTTTAACTAAAACAAATAAATGTATATTTTAACATTTAAGTGTGATTCAAGTTTTATCACCCTAAAGTTAGATTGCTTTTAAATTAATTCTCAAACTAAGTCACAAGTTTAATTTTATGACATGATTTGACTAAACTAAAGCCTATGGACATACTGGCTTTTGGTGAATACAGAGTAATAACAATAAAAAATATCTAATCTTCTGCATATATATATATATATATATATATATATATATATATATATATAATCAGAAGTTTCTTCAAGACACTGGGCTCAGTAAATTAAGGCAATGATTTGTGAGAGATAAGAAAAAACTGAAGTGAGGTCCTGTTTTCCCAATTATGGCCTTATGAGAGTTTGCAATTTAAGAAGGACAACCCAATTGGAGCGCAGTGGGCTCTTGTGGTAGAGTAGTTGGGTTTGAGAGTTTAGGAAAATCATGAAAACTTGAGTTAATACGACAGAACGAGAGAGGAGAGAACTGCATGACAAGGGTCTCCATCAAGAATTGAACTGATGCAATGACTAACATATGCCTATGAAAAACCTAACCAAAGTTGGGGGATTGCTTGAATTTAATTAGAGTAGGGTTTTCCAAACTTTTGTCTTCCTTGGGCTACCTTGGAAGAAAAGAATGGTCTTGGGCCACACATAAAATATGCAAAAACTAAAGTTAGCTGATGACCTATAAAAAAATTGCCAGAAAACATTATAAGGTTTAAAGAACATTTATAAATATGTGTTGGGCCACATTCAAAGCTGTCATGGGCCACATGCAGCCCATGGGCCATAGGTTGGATAAGCTTAGATTAGAGATAACTGCCTGGTGACAGAGTTATTTGGGAATAGTCCTCTTTTCTCCCAACTAGACTGGTAAACCTTATGATTCACAGGCATTGGATCAATAATGTGTAATAATCAGCTCTAGACTAATGGTGCTCTATGAACCCATCACAAAATTTAAGAGTATAGCTAAAGAATAAAATGATTTTTTAAGTAACTTAAATGAGTCCCAAAATATAGCTTATAATATTTATGCAGATACAAAACTACCCAGGACCCCAAAGATAAAATGTTAAATCCTTCAAAACCAATAAAAACTTATCAGGTATATCAATAAGCAGAAAATTTAAGTCCCAAGAGGAGAAAATTCAATAGATCAAAATAGAGCTAATAGTAAAACAGATGTTATAATTATAGCTCAAAGATATTAAAACAGTTATTGTAAAATTGAATTATATATGTCAAAACTAGAAAATGAATGCTACATAATATTCAGTGGAGATATTGAAGATATAAAGAAGATCTAAATTAAAATTCTAGAAATAAAAATTACAAAATGTGAGACTAAAAATTTGCTGGATACATTTTATTACACATTGCAAAAGAAAGTAGTGATATTGAACATATTATTGAAAAGTACTCAAAAAGAGGGGAAAAGGGCAAGCTAAGAGAAAACTTTTTTTTTTTAAGATTTATTTTTATTGTTTCTGACAGAGAGAGAGAGATACAGAGACAGAGACAGAGAGAAGGGGGAAGGCCCAGAACAGTCTCCATAGTTGAACATCATCGGTTTTTCTACATAGTTTTATTTCACAGGTGGGTGGGGCTGCACAGGGCAGGAACTGGGCCCGGGTCTCACCCCAGTGAGAACTGAACTGGGGGCACTCTCCAGTTCAGCATGTGAGTCCGCATGGGCCGGGGCCGGGATTCAATCCTCGGTCTCCGGGGCTGCAAAGTGAGCACTTAACCCACTGAGCCATCCTGGCTTTCTCAAAGAGAAAACTTTAAACAAAATCATATACACACACAGGGTTTAGCAAAAGTTAACACCCTTATTGTGCTTGAGTGACATTATATGTTACAAAATTACATGCTTATGATTTTGTAATAAAAGGTTTGGTATAGATTACCTGCTCATAAAAAGCGGTGTTACTTCTGCCAGACCCTGTACATATATATTTGTAGTTCCCAAAGGATGGGAGAGGGGCACAGATAGAAAAATAAAACCGTTTTTTTTTTTTTTATAGTAAATAGTGACTGAAAGCTTCTACTTGGAAAGAAAATATTCAGACATTAAGTTTTTGTATAGTTCTTATTTTGTTTTAATAAGCCTAATATTTTCGAAGAGACTGTTAATTAGGTCTCCCCTCATATCAAATTAAGCAATTCCAATTATATTACTTTAACCTCATCCTCTAAGTATCAACTAATATATGACTTTACATAACATTGAAATTAAGAGAAACTAACGTTTAATCATATAATTGATCATTTGGCTTACAAATGTTACTGTGAAGTTTATTATCAAGGCTGTGTACCTAAGCCAATATTTTATTTTAACCAATGTTCTTTAAAGAAATGGTACAAATGTTTTTAGATAATTAATTTTTATAAGAAGGTTAAGGCATTTGGGTGGAAATTATGAGTGATTAAGTACATATCTTCTTTTAGATATTAATTGCTTGAATATTGTGTTAGTTGTTGATTTGTATGTGCTCATTGTTAACCATTCACTACATATGCATCATCTCATTTAATCCTCACAGTAGGTGAGACTTAATCCAGACCTATATTTTTCTGTAAATAAACTCTGAAGAATATCATTATTCTATCTTGCCTTGGTAGATACATCAGTAAATTCTCAGCATTTGGACAGATAATTGCTTACCATTGCTTTTAATTATCTTTCATTGTCTATTCTCATTACAATCTGTTAACCTACATTCTATAAGAAAAATCACTAATTATTCAAATTATAAATCAATATAAATGTTGAACACATATTATGATTTTTATAGACAATTTTGAGACTATATGTAATGTTCTAATTTAATAAGTCTCTGAAGATTTATAAAAATTGATGTATAACTCACTCAATTTTATTTTTTAGGAATGTCTCATGCTTATATACTTAATCATTAATTAACATATTTCCCATGTTTTCTTGTTTTTATGCCATGTAATTTCCTCTAGGAATGTATTCTAATTCTTTATACTTCAATATTTAGCAGATGTTGACTTTTATCATTCTAAAATTGATTCTTATCCTTCTTAGTTATTAATATAAAAATTATAAACATGGTTCTTTTTAATGTAGAATGTGTGTTTTAAAAAGTAAAGATGAAACACTGAAATGTACTAGACCACATTCTAACTGATAGTAATGTGAATATACCTTTTTGTAATTTATTAGTTCCTTTTCCTTAGTGATATCTTTATGCCAGGAAGAAATGTCATGGGATTCTACATATGTTCATTTTCCAAATCATACAAAGTACTTTCCTCCAACACAATGAACATACAACACAGTATCATTATGAGAGCTATCATACTTTGTAACTTACTTTATAGATTATTTTCCAAAGTATTTTTATGCTGTTGAAATTTCTATAGTATTATAAAATAATATACCTGCTAGTATGTGAGGAAAAACAATTTTATGAAGAACTGAAAATTTTACCTACTTTTTAAAATTGTTACAGCTATTCTGGTTTAGTAATTTTCTATTAGATGATAAAATTAACTGCAATAAAAGGAATAATGGTACGTCAATGAAGGAGATGATGGTTCACATTTAGTTCACTTTTATTAGATAAATACTCTTATAACTTATAAGGTGTTTATCAAGAGTGTTGTAGGTATCAGTGAAATGAATTTCAAGCAATCTCTTATAAAAATTTTCATTCAGTATTATTACCCCCAAAATTTAACACTCATGAATGTTGTAGCATACTTTTTATATATGAAAGTAAAAGGGGTGAAATTAGGATTAACTCAGCAAATAAAAATAATAAAGTAATTGATTGAAGTCAGTGATGAACAAGGTTATATTTATGCCTTAACGTGACAATAATTATATTTGTACTTGTGAGTTAAAGTTATTCACATTTTCTTATAACTGAGAGTAGTGATTATGCATTATTTAGAAGAAAAAAAGTATGCTGAAAAAACAGTACACGCATATTTAGTAAGCAAGAAGCATGGCTGTGGTTGTGTGTGTGTGTGTGTGTGTGTGTGTGTGTGTATGTGTGTGTGTGTGTGTGTTTGTAGTAATACTAAAAATCTACCATCCATAAATCTAATGCAAACCACACTACAAGTGAAAGTTCCAAAAATAGGATTTATGTCATATTCCACAGCACTGTTATGTTAATAATATTTATTTAATATTGAACATTATTTGCCTGTGGGGTTATTCTTTAATAATCAACATACATCATTGAGCAACATAAATATTACCTTTGGAATAGTTCCAGAAAGCATAAATAGAAATTATTTTATCTATATTTTTTCTTGTAAACTGGTACTTTATAATTAAGCAGATTTACTACAATTACAGTGAAATGTATGACACTCTCCATCAATTAAGAAAAGTTGCCAGTAATGATTTTAACCTACTTTTTTCATATGTTATATTAAAGACTAAACTGAAATTACTTATATTTTCCTTTTATATGCCTATTAATCCTTTATGACTTACAATTACCACAAGGAACTATATCTCTCATCAAGGCTTGTAACAATCTGACAAGCGTTTCCACCTATAGACAGTAGTACTTAACTCTTATTTTCAGAAATAAGCCCTAACAAAAAAATTTTATTTAGGAATATGATTAAAATTATTTGTTTAAGAAGGCTATTATCTTGTACATTTCAAATATTATCTTTTTAGGACTTTCTTTTAAAACAGAAGTTTAGGCAATCCAGTCTCTTTAAATTTGGTTGCTGTTGGATTAAGTCCCAACTTCTATATTTGTTGTAAGATCCTTCCATTCTCTGTGGGTCACCTTAACTTTTAGCAAACTTTTATTGCTAAAAATGTAAGAAATCTCTCAATGTCCCTCTGTGAATAAATATTAACATGAAGAGAAAGGGCGTAGTACAATGTTTACAAAATTTGCTCTCACCGACTTCCATCAGATATTCTATGAGTGTCACTAAAACTATGAAATAATTTTTCCTGATTTGAATCATTTTTTTCTCTTCAAATGTATTTAGTCAGAGGTTGGCCAGATATTTACTTATTAGGCCATTGATAGATTATTTTCATTACTAAAGATAACTGAAATAAAATTATTTCTATTAAAATATGTGATATTTTCTTTATCTGTTGGGCTATTTTAGGCTACTGTGGCTTGGTCATTTGTTGTTTTGAGTAGACAGTAACTTCATTTACCACTGGCCATAGTCACATAAATTATGAGTCTTATCCTTGATTGAGGTTGCCTTCTTACTCAAAAACCAGCAGGTATTCAGAAAATAGAAAGAAGAGAGTAAGACTTGCCAATGTCCATAAAAATATCTCAAGTAAGAAGAACATAGCTCGTAGGCATCAGGGTTACTCATGTCATTTAGACAAGTTCACAGGCAATAGAGGAAATAACAGAACAAGGACCAATTTCTGAGTTAGAGGGGACCAAAACATTTATATTCAACCTATGAGTGATATAGAAAAATGGAAAGGTGGTGGTGAGTAGTTAGGACATTAAATTGAAAAATATGCCAAAATTAGGCTTACATTCAATAATCAAGATGAACATATATTCTTATCAAAGGTATCCTTATAAATTCTGAAAAATTGCAAACAAATTAGTAAAGCATATTTATTTTGTATATGTTATGTCATTTTAGTTTTTCTTAATTTTGAATAGCAAAATACTTTTTAATTAGCAAATTTGAAACTTGAACTTTAAAAGTTTCTTTAAAGATATTAGTGAAGCCAGCACATTTTAATTAATAGATTACTGAACAATACATCAATTTTTTTTTCATGGTTAGAAAAATTTTTACAATAATTCATATTTTATATTAATTTAACGAATATGTAAGAACTGATGTGGTACTACATCAGTTATACTGATACAAATGGGTCATTACTAAGTTCATATACTTGAGATCTCAGAAATTAATTGCCTAAATGTGCTGAAAAACAAGTATACCTTAAAAAAAAAACAAAAACTTTAAAATTTCTCAGTTCTTATCACAATAATTACAATGTAGTTATCAGTATCTTTGTTTCATAAATAAGAAGATAGTAAGTTTCAAAGGGGTTGAGAAACATACTCAAACTATATAGTGGGTGAGTAATATTTATGTGGACTGTGTATTAAGTGTTCTTTTGTTACTTCCTATGTGTAAGGCATTACACTGGTACTTGGGACTACTTCATATAAAAAAAAGAATTGATTTTTAGTCTCTGCCCTCAAGGATTTTATATTTTGTCATTTTGACTCTATTATTATATATTTTCTCAAGTTCTTCATATTGCATCAAAACATCTGTAGGATACTCATTTAGGGAACGTTTAAAACCGTGAGATCTATGTATTACACAAGAATGTTAACTTTTATATAAGACCAGCTAAATTATAAGCAATAGTTAAGAAACATTAATAATCCATAATTATACAATATAATTGCTGATTGCAAAATACTACTGGTATATTTATATAAATATAAATATCTATTACACCATGGAAATTTATATTTCTCTATACCTCATTTTCTCAGCTAACAAATGTGAGTAATAATTGTACCTATCATACATGACTACTAAGAATATTAGGTGACTTAGCTATTGTAAAGCCTTTAGAACAATGCCTGACTCTTGGTAGACATTTAAATTTTAAGCTTTGTATAACTTATTTCCATCACAAGTAACAATTTTAAAAGAAAAAAAATCAAAATACACATTTTTATTTAATCATCTGGCTTTTTTTCTTTTTTAAATATTTTATTTAATTATTTGAGAGAAGGTAAGACAGAGACCTGGCATTTTTAAGCATATGCTTTGTGCTTCATATTGCCTAAACATCAATATGGGAGCAAATTTTACAGGTACATAGCTAAACACATCAGTATTTTTAAAAATTATTATAAAAATCATCTCATAATACACAGATATAGTTTCTATAAAAGAAGCTTGATGTGCATTTCCCTGATGATTAGTTATACTAAGCATTCTTTCATGTTTCTGTTGACCATCTCAATGTTTTCTTTGGAGAAATATGTCTTCAGATCCTCTACCCATTTTTTTTAAATTAATTTTTATTAAATTGGTGGGGTTTTTTGTTGTTGTTTTTTCAAATTTATTTATTTATTTATTTATTTATTGACAGAGAGAGAGAGAGAGAGAGAGAGAGAGAGAGACAGAGAGATACAGAGACAGAGAGAGAACGGAACTGAACTGGGGGAGCTCCCAGTTCAGCATGTGGTTCCGCATGGGCCGGGGCCAGGATTTGATCCTCGGTCCCTGGTGCTGCAAAGTGAATGCTTAACCCACTGAGCCATCCCAGCTCCCCCTGGTGGTGTGTTGTGTTTTTTTTTTATGCTGACTTTTATAATTTTATGTTTTGAATATTAATACCTTACCAGATATGATTAGTAAATATTTTCTCCAATTCAATAGATTGTCTTTTAAGTAGATTTTATTGCTGGTTTCCTCCCATGTCCAAAAGCTTTCTCATTTGATATGATTCCATTTATTTTTACTTTTGCTTCCTTTGCCTGAGGAGACATTTCAAAAGAAATATCGACATGACTAATGTCAAAGAGCTTAGTGTCTATTTGTTTCTTCTAGAAATTTTAGTCTTAGGTCTTACCTTTAAGTTTTTAATCCATTTTTAGTTTACTTTTGTATATGGTATAAGAAGCTGGTCTAGTTTAATTTGTTTCCAGATATGTATTCAGTTTTTGCAATGCCACGTTTTTAAAGAGACTGTCTTTTCTCTGCTGTATATTCTTGATTCTTTTGTCATGTATTAATGGACCACAGAAGTGTGGGTTTACTTCTGGGTTCTCTATTCTTTCCATTGAGCTATGTGTCTGTTTTTGTGCCAGTACTATAATGTTTTGAATACTGTAGCTTTGTAGTATAGTTTAAAATCAGAACATGATACCTTCAACAGTTTTTTCAACATTTCTTTGGCTATGAGGAGTCTTTAGTGGTTCCAAATACATTTTAGGTTTGTTTGTTCTAATACTTTGAAAAATATCAGTAATAATTGATAGGGATTGCATTGACTCTGTGGATTGCTTTGGACAATATAGTCTTTTTAATGATATTTATTCTTCTAATTCATGAGCATTGTGTGTGTTTACATTTCTTTTTTCTTTTTTAGGGAGAAGTCAGGATGGCTCAATGGGTTGAGTGCTCACTTTGCAGCGCCGGGGACCGAGGACCAAATCCCGGCCCCGACCCGTGTGGACCCATATGCTGATCTGGGGAGTGCCCCCAGTTCAGTTCTCTCTCTGTCTCTGTATCTCTCCCGCTCTCTCTCTCTCTCTCTCTCACTCTCTGTCAAAAACAATAAAATAAATAAATAAATCTTTACATTTCTTTTTTGTCTTCTTAAATTTTCTTCATTAATGTTTTATAGTTTTAAGGATACAGGACTTATACAACCTTGGTTAAATTTATTCCTAGGTGTTTTATTCTTTTGGATACGGTTGTAAAGGGGATTGGTTTCTTAATATCATTTTCTGATAGTGCATTATTAATGTATAGAAATGCAACACATTTCTAAATATTAATTTTGTATCCTGCAGACTTGTAGAATTCATTAAACAGTATTTTTAGTGGTAACTTTAGGGATTTCTATATATAGTATGTCATTTACCATAGTTCAGGTTTTACTTTTTACTTTCTAATTTAGATACTGTTTATTTAGTTTTTCTGTCTGATTGCTATTGCTAGGATTTTCAGAACTGCAATGAATAATAGTGGTGAGAGTGGACATATTTTTCTTGTTCTGATCTTAGAGAAAAAGCTTTCAGCTTTTCACTATTGAATATAATATTAGCTGTGGGTTTGTCATATACAGCCTTTATTTTTTTTAAGGTTTATTTTTATTGTTTCTTGTTTTGTTTTGTTTTGTTTGGCAGAGAGAGAAACAGAGAGAGAGAGAGAGAGAGAGAGAGAGAGAGAGAGAGAGAGAGAGAGAGAAGGGAGGGCCCAGAGCAGTCTCCACAGTTGACAGCATTAGTTTTCCATATAGTTTCACTATACCAGTGGGCACGGGGCTGCACAGGGCAGGAAATGGGCCAGGAGTCTCCTGCATAGGCCACGGCAAGAACAGAACTGGGTGGGTACACCCCAGTTAAGCACATGGGTATGCATGGGCCAGAGTTGGAATTTGATCTTCGGTCTCCAGGGCTACAAAGTGAGGGCTTAACCCATTGAGCCATCCCAGCTTCCCCATACAGTCTTTATTATTGATGTATTTACCCACTTTGTTGAGAGTTTTATCATAAATAAATATTGAATTTTGTCAAATGTTTTTCCTGTATCTATTGACATCATTATATTTTTAGAAGATTTTTATTTATGTTTTGACAGAGACAGAGAGAGACAGAGAGAAAGGTGAAGACCCAGAGCAGTCTCCATAGTTGTTTGTCATCAGTTTTTGACATGGTTTTATTCCACACAGGTGGGCGGGGATCATGCAGGTTTGGAACTGGGCTGGAGGCTTCCCTCATAGGAAGCACACCCCAGTTCAGCATGTGGGTCTTCATGGGCTGAGGCCAAGAGTCAATCTTGGTCCCTGAGGCTGCAAATCAAGCGCTTAACCCACTGAGCCATCCTAGCTTCCCCTAATCAGATGGTTTTTATCTTTAAAAAAAAAACGTGGTGAATTAGGTTGAACATTTTTTAATTTTAAACCACCATTGAACCCCTGAAATTAATTCCACTTTATCATGGGGAATGATAATTTTAATCTGTGGCTGAAATCAGTTTGCTAATGTTGAATTTTTGTTTGTTTATCTCTGCTTCTCAGGAATAGTATCCTCTTATTTTCTTTTTATATAGTGTCTTAGGTTTTGGTATCAGGGTGATGCTGGACTCAAAATTAGATTAAAAGTGTTCTCTTCAATTTTCTGTAATGGTTTGAAAGAAATAGATATTAATAATGTTTGGAAAAACCTGTCAAGCTGTTTTTTGTTTTTATTTGTGTTTTGTTTATTTGTTTATTTTAGTTTGCTTTTTTGTTTCTGTTTTTGGTTAGGAGATTTTAATTTTTTATTGCCAATTTAATTTTGTTACTAGTAATTGGTCTGTTCAGATTTTCTGCTTCTTACTGATTTAATTTTCTTATAATGTTTTATATTTCTGTCCTGTCAATTGTTACCTCTTCTGTTTTATTTTATATTATTTATTTAGGTTCTGTCTCTTTTTTTCACAATGAGTTTTGGTAAAGGTTTATCAACTTTATGTTTTCAAAAAATTAGCTCTTAGACTTATTTGTTTTCTGTTGTGTTTTAAGTCTCTAGTTTATTTTTGCTCTCATCTTTGTTATACCTTTTCATCTCACTTTGGGTATTTTTTTTTCTGGTTACTTTAATTGTAACATTAACCTCTTTATTTGAGATTTTTCTTGTTACTTGAGGTAGGCCTGTAGTCACTATGAATTTTCTTGTATAACTTATTTTACTGTGTCTGGTAGATTTTTTATTTATTTATCATATTTATTAGTGTAACATTGGTTAGTAAAATTATATAGCTTCCAAGTGTACATTTCTATAATATATCATCTATAATGCATTGTGTATTTATATATGGTTATAGAAGGAGAACTGACTGCATAAATATTTTATCATTCTCTTTTCATTATCATTTGTCTCAAGAAACTTTGATTTTCTTCATTTCTTCATGGACTAATTGATTGTTAATAGCATGCTGTTTAGCTTCCACATGTTTTTGTTTCTTCCAATGTTTCTTCTTTTAATTAATAACTAGTTTCATATCATTAAAAGTGATGCTTAATGTGATTTCAATCTTCTTAAATTTATTCATAATAATTTTGTGGCCTCACATGCAGTGTATCTTGGAAAATGTTCAATGTGTACTTGAAAAAGATGTGTATCTGCTCTTTTTTGGTAAAACGTTCTGTAAATATTGATTAAGGCTATTGGGTCTAATTTTTCTAAGACCATTATTTTGTTATTAATTTTGTATGTATGATTTATCCACTGAGGTAAGTGGAGTGTTGAAGCCCCTTACTATCATCATGTATAATAGAGAGCACTGTGCAGACTCAATAAGATTTCATAACCTTGGTATATTAGTGTCTCACAGCTGTGTTCCTTTCGACATGTGGCTGTATATTGCTGAGTGGCCTTTATTATTGTTGTTTCATATTTTTGTGTGATTATATAATAGCCTTAATCAATATTTACAGAATGTTTTACCAAAAAAGAGCAGATACAATTTAGAGAATGTTGGAGCTTAAATTAGACTAACTAAGAAACATTAAATTTCTTATTAAACTTGGCAGCAGAAATGGAAGTGAAATCAGGGACATGTTAGTCCAAAATAATGGCAATAATGTCATGAAACAAACAAACAAACCCGGCAGTGTACAAATAAATTAATATTTTTCTGAGGTAGGAGAAAGCATCACTGATGAAGAGAAGGCAGAACAACAAGTATCGAGAGGGCTAACAATGAATACATTGCAAAAATTTGTCGAATTGTGCATCAAAACCATCAGCTGACTGTGGGATATTTAGTAGGCCTACTAATCATCGATAGAGAAACAGGAAAATCTTCAATGAAAATCTTGGCATGAGAAGGTGTGTGCAAAAAGGAATTCACTGATGAACAAAAGTGAAAAAAAGAGTCAAGTTTTACCAAGACCTTTTGAAGAGGCAAGACAATGTTTTGGGCCATGTTTTCGTGTTGATGAAACATGGGTGTAACAGTAGGACGCTGAAATAAACCATCAAAGTGCACATTGGAAGTCAGCCAGTTCTTCATGACACATAAAGTTTTTTCAGTTCAAACCAAGAGTCAAAATGATGTTGCTCACCTTTGTTGATATTAAGGAGATTGTTCATTATGGATTCGTACCAATTGGACAGTCAATGAAGTTGACTATTTGGAAGGGATGAAGAGGCTATGTTAAAAGATGAAAATGAACTGAGCTTTTTGCCAACAAGTCATGGCTCTTGTGTCATGAAAATGTACCAGCTCACGTGGCACTGTCTGTAAGGGAGTTTTTGGCAAGTTAGCAAATAACTGTATTGGGACAGCCTCCCTACTCACTTGATTGGGCCACCAATGACTTTTTCTTTACCTGAAGATAAAGGGAATATTAAAAAAAAAGTGATTTTGGTGACATTCAGGACATCAACATTAATATTGTATGATGACGGCTCTGATGGCCATTTCAAAAAAAGAGCTCCAAATTTGCTTTGAAGGGTGGACTAGACACTGGCATTGGTACATACCTTCCCAAGGAGAATATTTCTAAGGTGACCATAGACCATATTCAGCAGTGAAGTACGTAGCACTTTTTCTAGGATGAGTTTGTGACCATAATGGTCAGACCTCACATATCTGTCAATATTTGTTTTTAGGTGGTCTTATGTTGCTGGCATAGATGTTTAAAGTGTTATGTTCTCTTATTGAGGTGATCCCTCTATCATTATGTAATGCCTTTATTATCTCTTGCTAGGCTTTTTCTACAAACCTATTTCATCTTATATAAGTATTGCTATCTCAGATTTCTGTTCATTTCTATTGACACAATATCTTTTATCATCTCTTCACTTTCAGTCTCTGTGTGTATTTAAATCTGAAGTGTTTCTCTTAAAGGCAGCATATGTATGGGTATTGTTTTTCTATCCATACAGCCACCCTGTTGTTTATTAGAGTTCTTAGTACATTTACATTAAAAGTAATGATTGAAATTATATTAATTGTTTTCTAGTTATTTTTGAAATTATTTTCTCTTCCTTTTATTTCTTGCTCTCTTCTCTTATACATTGATAACTTTCATTAGTGATTTGTTTGGGTTCTCTTCTTTATGTTAATTTATTTTTTTATATTATAGATTTTTGTTTGCAGTTACCATGAGACTTACTAGGGCTGTCCAAAAAATATACAGCCATGTAACCATTCTTGTTATAATGACAATGGCTGGATTTTTTTTCCAGATAGTCCTTGTATATATAGAAATTTATGTTTATAGTCATCTATTTAAGTTGGTGGTCACTTACTTTCAAGTAATTCTAAAAGTACTACATGTTTTTACTCACCTCCTCCATACATATGTTTTTTATGTCATATTTTAATATCATATCACCTCAATGGAAATATACAACACTCACAGAAAGAATTTAGTGTAATATAGATTAAATGACCATTCCATGTAATGCAAATGAGACTGCGTTACTTAAAAGTGGTTTTGTTTTTTAATCATTTGGCTTTATTAAGCTTTAAGATTAACAACATGAGAATAAATATATTTGACACATTACTTTAGAACAAAAATGACTGTAAACAAAAATGATACACAGAGCAATGCCACAGCATGCATTTTCTCTAAAAGTTTTCTATTTTGAGACTAATCTATGGAAAAATAAGCAAACAAAATTTACACCTATTTGAGATAACTTTTTTTCTAGAGGAGAAATAAAATTAACCCCCCCCCAAAAAAAAGACAGAAGCATACATGTACATACTTGTGCACACGCACAGAGACAAGAGTAATGATTTCAAAGACATCTTTTTTCTCTATGTATGTAATAATGGAAGAAAATTTTACTGAGTTAAGCTTAGCATTTGTGAGAAGTTTTCACATTGTTGTTTTTCTAATCCACTGATATAAGAATTAATCACTTCTTCTAGTGACATAATATGTTCCTGTCAAATTGAATTCTTTTTAAAAGAAAACCCAATAGTCTGAGCGCGTAAGATAACAAAAATCAACCTAGATTTGTTAAACTTTTCAGTACTCACAAGTAAATATGTCTTACTGATATATTTTTAAATAATATAATCCTGATGCAAAATTGAATCACATTGAAACTCAAAATAGCATGTTGCATTAATATTAATAACTTAACTATCTTTGAGCTTTTTAAATGGGTATGTTAACATTATATGCAACAAGATATAGTGTGTAACTATAAACTATAACTTGCTATAATTAAATGAACTACATTGATAATGTATCAAATATTTCAGCTTTCAATAACTTGATTACAAAATATCCACCATGGAAAATACCCTTTATGTAATAAGTCGTCCCACTCTCACCTGTCAGGGATGAAAAATAAATTTATTCCTAGACTTGAGTAGGTATTATTGACTCTCAAGTCACATTTCAAATAGCTGTAAGTCAAATAAACTAACCAAATTTCAAGTCATTGAAAAAAATCAAAACCAAACTCAAAGGCAACAATCAAATCATGATTTGCCCCAAGATGATACATATTATATTATAATTATGAGCAATGTGCACTATACATCAGGTTAACTCTAACTTAACTTATTTCCATTTAAACACTTACTGAATAATTATTGTGTGCAAAACAAAATGCTAAATGCCTAAAAAAAATCAAGGCACTACTATATTTTACCAGTGTAAGTTAGGTTAGTTCAATTCAACAACAACTTTTTGAGCCTAAATTAGGTGCTAAACATTCACTGTCTCTGGAAAAACAAAATAAACCATATGTGAAGCCAATCCTTGAAAAAATTACAACCATATACGTTCTCAGACAGCCATGATCCATTAAAAAATTCCAATGACAAAATGAAGCAATGATAATGTCTTAATTATGAGGAAAATAACTAATTTTGAATAGGTGTTTGTATATAAGTTATCCATTGACTTAAAATATTTGTTTAGTTTTATAGATGGTGTTCACTTTCCCTAGATCAATAACACCAGAATTTGAAAATAATATGGCTCTCTTTACTTGTGCTTTTTGACAGCAATGTGAATGTACAAGTTCTGAATTACATTTGCTCAAGTGTTAATGAATTTGATTACATTGTTATCTACTAAAAAGAGTTAAAACCTTGCATTTGCCTTGTAAACTACATTACAACTATTATCTCACTCAAGAATATTAGCATTTGATCTGTTTTTGAACCTGTATAGGTCATATTATCCAAGTTACCTATTAATAACTTTTACTCAGAAGAAATAAACAAATCTAAGAAGCATTTGTTAACTTACTGGAACTACATATCTGTAACAGAGAACAGAAGAGTTGTAGACTCATTTTATACTCTGGGACAACTGTGATTTCTAGGACTACGGAAATTCCAAAATGAAAAGTGAGATAGGACATTGCTCTTTGTTACACATTCTTATTTATTTATAACAGTAAAACATCTATATAAATGTTTTTGTTGCCTTAATTAAAAAAAATATATAAGAACACTGAAATCAAAATATAATCTTGTCTAACAGGGTTTAGCTTGGATCTAGTAATCTGTTTTTTTTTTTCTTTTTTTTTTTAAACTGAATTAGGGACCTCACCACGTTCGGAAGCACACCTCAGTTCAGCATGTGTGTCCTCCTGGGCCGGAGCTGGGATTCGATCCTGGGTCCTCGGGCTTCAAAGCGAGCGCTTAACCCGCTGAGCCATCCCGGCTTTTCCAAGTAATCTTAATATGATATAACATAATATGTATAATTTATTTTTGTACTTGCAGTGAATATTTCTCACCCCATGTTCCTTCTTTATATTCTTTATATTGACATTTTAAAACTATAAACTACATATCCAAAATTCTTCTTAACCTATGATAATATTAGTTATTTCTCTAACATATCATAATCTGTCTTTGTTTTCAACAGTATGTTCAATGTGTAATAATAATTAGTGGAAAAATTTATTTTTAAGTGCAATTAGATATTTGAAATTAATGTGATATGAAAGAGAACAATTTAAACTGAGTTACTTCATAAATTAAAAGTGTATGCATTTGTATGTGTAATGTAAGTTTATCATGGTAAAGCTATATGAACCATCAAGGTGTGATGAGAAAAAAAATGGTGATAATGGATGCTTCTGTGAAGTGTCAACCAATAGAAAGGCAGGGATCTTTTTTTTTTAATATATTTTTATTTATTTATTTATTTTGACAGAGACAGAGAGAGAGAGAGATACAGAGACAGAGAGAGAACTGAACTGGGGGAGCTCCCAGATCAGCATATGGTTCCGCACGGGCCGGGGCCGGGATTCGATCCTCGGTCCCCAGCGCTGCAAAGTGAGTGCTTAACCCACTGAGCCATCCCGGCTTC
>PVKE010003530.1:0-71545 GCA_004027555.1 Craseonycteris thonglongyai
TTGTAACTTTCAGTTTTATATTCCACCTATAAGTGAGGTCATATTTTTCCGGATTCTTTCATTCTGACTTATTTCACTTAATAAGATGGTCTCTAGGTCCATCCATGTTGCCACAAATGACTGTATTTCATCATTTCTTATTGCTGAGTAGTATTCCATTGTGTAAATGTACCACATCTTCTTTATCCAGTCATCTATCAAAGGGCATTTTGGTTGTTTACAGGAGAGCTTTTAAAACTACTTTATCAAGAGCTGGTAAGAGCCACAAAGATAAACATATATAAAATAACTAAAAATACAAATAGAATTTTGATGCAAGTAACATGCAGGTAGAAAATGCACCTTATGTGTCATGAAAAAATATTGTCATTGAGTTTCATGGGAAAGCCAATTAATTTCATAAAATCAAAATTAAGGAATAGACTTCTAAACAATTCATGCATGAAAAAGACATAACAGAATATAAGAAATACTTTCATCTGAATTGTAAAAGTGATTCTATATATCACATTTTATGGGACGCAGCCTAAGCTGTTCTTGGAGAGAAATTGATAGCCTTAAATAACTATTATAAAATAAGAAGAAAGACAAAGAATCAGTAATCTAATAATTGATTCCAAAATTTAGAAAACAAATAATAGATCGTACTCAAGATATAAATCAAAGTAAATAATATAACAACTACTAAAATAGAAAGAAAATAGAGTAAAAGAGCAAAGCCAAAACTTATTTTTGAAAGCCAAAAAAATAATTGACCTCCCAGCAAAATTGTTCAAGACAATAAAGAAATCAAAACTAAGCTACTAAAATAAAAAAGTAAAAAGAAAGCATATCTATAGTTCCTCAATACCATTCAAAGTATAAAAATTATAATATATCATGCAGTAATAAATTTGACAATTATTATGATCAGAACAATTTCTTTAATCATAAAATACCATTTTGTCACAAAAAGATCTAAAATATATAAATATCCTTTTATCTAGTAAGGTAAGTGAGGCTAAATTTAAAAATTCCACCAATGAAAATTGGAAGTCCATATGGACTCATGAATGACGTACAACTATGGAGACTGCTCTGGGCCCTCCCCCTTCTCTCTTTATCTGTCTCCAACTCTCTCTCTCTGTCAAAACAATAAATTAAATCTTTTTCAAAAATCCTGAAGAAAATAATAGGAAATTAAAATTCAGGTTAAGTTAAAAAATATATATATTTTAATGTGGTTTATTCTAGGAATGCAAGACTGGTATAATTAACTGCATTAACAAAAAAAGTTAGAATATTATATTGTCATCTTGATAGTTGCAGAAAATATTTTATACCTCCCATGTTATTTCATGATAAAACTGTTAGTCAAATAGGGATGAAAGGCAACTCTTTTTCTCTGATGGAGAGTATCTACAAAAGTCCTTTATCAAACATCATGCATAATTGCTGAAATTTTTCACGCTGAGAACATGAGTGACTAATGTTACCCACTATCACTTGACAACATACAACACTGTATGGAAAGTACTAATAAGCACAATAAGGCAAGGAAAGAAAGGTTAAAAAACAAAAGAAGAACAGATGAAATAATACTTACATAATTCACAGATCATATGATAATGCACATATATTTACATATATTTACCAAAAAGATATACATAAGAATGTTTGTAACTGCTTTATTCATAGTTGTCCAACAAACCAAGTGTGTATATACATATAATGGAACTCTGTACAACAATGAGAATTACAAAAAAATAATATTCTAAAAATTACAAGACTGTGTGGCATAAGAAGGTAGGCACAATAAACAACATGTCACATTTACATAAAGAAAAAAGTGGATCATCTATGCTTTGACGATAAAGTTGGGACCATGATTAACCTTCCCACGGGCAGTGTCCCAAAGGGGCACAGAGGGCTTCTAGAATGCTTGTGATGTTGTTTCTTGTTCTGTATACTGCATAGGAAGAGGTTCACTTCACAAAAATGTATTAGACTGCTTTGCTTCCTGCATTTTTCTATATATGGGTTGCAATTTAATAAAACCTCACTTAAACAAATGTTATAATAAAGTACCCCCACTGGTTTTGAAGCAATAAGTAATTAACTTTTCTCCTCCATATTAGATTCTAGTTTTATGGAAGTTGTAGCTGCCACACCATTACAGGGAGGAAAAATCAGTAACAAAATATTAGGAGAGAGAAGGAAACAAGAATCATTATTCATAAATGCTTAGAAAAGAGAGAATTCATTGGAAAACTATTGGGAATATTAAAACTTATACAGTAATCAGACTAAGGATAAAATGATGAAATTAGCATATAATAATTTAAAGCTTTTCTTCACAAAAGAACAAAAAGTGTAATGAAAGGAGAGATCCCATTTAAAATAGCATCATAAAACCTATAATAGGAATAAGATTAACAGTAATTTTTGCAAAGTATTTTTGTGAATAAAATATAACCACCATGATTACACACCGTATTATTGATCATCATGAGAATTTGCGTTGACCAGAGACTACTGTGGGACAATTTTCCCTTATGTCGATTATTCATAGCAAAACTTGCAGTTTAAGCTATTGATTTCCTGTCTTTCAGGATGTTTCTTAGCCTTCTTCTCCCGACACTATGAACTGAGTGTTCCCAGATAACAAATTAATTTTTAAGTCATACTCAGTGAAACATAATTAGAAATTTTCCTAACTTGCTACCAGAAAGGTCATTCCAGTGCCACATGTGAATGTTTCCTGATAGGTGTGTTACCACCTCACTTCCAGTTAGTAGCAGAGCAAATACAAAACATTCTTTAACAGCCTCTTATTATCCTTGCTCTCTCTCCTTTTGGAGTTTAATGCTCAAGTTCTGGCACCTTTTGACATTATTTTGTTTTTGTTAATTAAACTTTCTGATGGTCACTTCTCGTTCTTGTAGGATGAAAGTGGAGTGAAGCAGATATAACCCAAGACGAAAGTAATTGAGGCACCAGGATCTAGACTATCAGCTCACTATGTTTAAGATGCATAACACGTGAGAAAATAATTTCTAGTGCATTTATTATCTGTTTTTGAGCAAATGTGTATGCAAACTTAATTTTTATTCACTCCAAGGTGTCCAAACAAAGAATAGCATTTGTATTCTTTTTTTTTAAGATTTATTTTATTGTTTTTGACAGAGACAGAGACAGAGAGATAGAGAGAAGGGGGAGGGACCAGAGCAGTCCCCATAGTTGTATGTCATCAGTTTTTGACATGGTTTTGTTCCACACAGGTTGGCAGGGGCCAAGCAGGGCAGTAACTGGGCTGGGGGCCTTCCGCATGAGAGGCACGCCCCCTCCAGTTAAGGGCCAAACCGGAGAGCAAGAACCAAACTGGGGGCCTCCTGCATGGGAAGCACACCCCAGTTCAGCATATGGGTCCACAAGGGCTGGGTCCAGGATTTGATCCTTGGTCCCCGGGGCTGCAAAGTGAGCACTTAACCCACTGAGCCATCCCGGCTTCCCCTAAAAATGGCTTTTGTATTCTTATAATATGAGACTAATATGTAAGTATTTATGGTCACTGAAAGATGACAAAGAATCCAAATAATGCTGGTTTGGAAAATTCTCACTTGTGATTAAAAATGTCCTGATTATTATGAAAACACTGAAGCATTTTGAAAACACCATTACAGCTAGTGGCAAACATCATGTAAGAGTGTTATAGAGTTGATTTTAAATAATACCACTCATTTTCATGCTTAATTAAAAAAAATTAAAATATATGCTCTATTCTGCTTTGTATGGTAAGTCGGATAATGTCAAGTAAAATGTGTAATGCACTGCCTGATAAAATATTGCACAGTAGTTGATTTTGGATGTTATGTTGAATATTACTAGTTTTCTCAGCTATATTCAGAAACTTTACAATTTAACTTACATATAATATAGAGTAAAAATGTTCCAACATAAGCAAAACACAGGTGTGATTTGTGTAGGAGAAAATGTGTTTACAGAAAAACAAATTCTACATTTGAAAAAACAGATCTTATACACATTTTACTGGAAATTTAATTTAGAAATGAAATGTTATCTATGAAATACAAAAATAAGTGAGTTCATTTCTACTTCATGTTTGTTTGTTTGTTTCATATTAAAGGAAACAATCTCCAATGAAAGATGTGCAGAAAGATTTACTATGACTTTCTGTGACTTTTAAGAATTAGTTTGCTATTCAAGCTTTCTTCAAATTCTTCACTAACCATGTGTTTTTAATTCTGTATATATTTATAGGGAATCTTGATCATGATTCTCACGAGAATGTTAAGAATGAAATGTATTATATATAATTTAAAACTTTTGCTTTTCTGTTTAAATTTTCACAATTTACTTTATATACTGCTACCAAAATAATAGAATGTTCCCTGAGAAAAAAAAAAAATGCTGTGTGGGAGAGAGATTAAATCAGCTTTAAAATGGCCCATTGCTTTCAGAAGAAGGCCAAAAAGGCCTCAGGATAATATTTATGATTTTCAGATTTCTCATCCTAATATAATGTTGCAGATTTCTGGGTTACAATATCAAATCTACACTTTGCTCAGTTAAATTGCACTAACACTTTTCTTTTTTTTTTTTTAATATATATTTTTTTATTTTTTTATTTTGGACAGAGAGAGAGAGCTACAGAGACAGAGACAGAGAGAGAACTGAACTGAGGGAGCTCCCAGTTCAGCATATGGTTCCACACGGGCCGGGGCCGGGATTCGATCCCTGGTCCCCGGTGCTGCAAAGTGAGCGCTTAACCCACTGAGCCATCCCGGCTTTCCCAACACTTTTCTTAAAAATAGCAAAAATTTATTTTAAAATATCTGAGAGTAAAGAGGCAAAACAAAAAAATGGGAAAAGAAAAAAGTCTCATAATAAGTATGATAAAATATATGTCTTAAGGAGTTAAAGAGACATGGCCACCTGAGGAGTGCTCCTTGGAAGTAACAACAAACTGAAAAGTCATACAAGAGGGGACTTAAAAAACCTGGAATGACCTTCTGGAGGGCGGGCCCCTTGTAGGACAGGTGAGTGATCTGGGAGCCCATCTGCATCCGTGCACCCGCTGGTTGTTGTGAGAGGCTGCATCCAGCTTTAATGAATTTGTTTGGAGACTTTCAGCATGCTTGTCCATTTCATGATGAGTGATTCACACGAACGATGTGCTGAGTGTTCAGCAGTTTCTGACCCAAAATGGCATGACCCCTGTGCCCCTCCCTCCCTAGTCACCTGATCTCGGCCCGAGTGACTGTTTGCTTATTTTCCTAGATGAAAAAAGTCCTCAAAGGGAAATGTTGTGCCGATGTGGAAGAGGTAAAACAAACAAACAAAACAGCAGAAGCATAAAAGGCATCAAAATCAACAGGTTCAAAAATTACTTGGCGCCGTGGAAAAAGCATCTCGATAGATGTATTGCATCGAATGGAGAGACTTTGAAGGTGACAGCAGTCTACACATGTAAGAATAAATACACGTATTTTAATAAATGAATTGCACTTTTGGGGGGTCTCCCCTTGTATGTCATCATTTATAGATCGGTGATGATAGGTAGGTGTGTGTGTGGGTGGGTGGATGGACGGACGGATGGATAGATAAATAAATAACTCCCTTGGTAGAACTTAGAAAAAATGCTTACATGTCCAGAGGCCCATCCTTACATTCATTATGCAAATCTCCTGACATCTGGAAGATCACCATTTTGGAACATCTGGAAGCTAAGAACTCAGGACTGGATTTTTTTTTTTTTCTCAAGAATGTATTTTTTACTATCAGAACTCTCAATTTCTATCTGTTCTTTGGAACATTCTGAGTATTACCTGGTAGTGTTTCCAATTTGAAAATCTTTTATGCTAGTTAAGGCTCCTAATTCATTTACGCTCTGTTAATAGGTCTTATTCTCATCATGCTAAAGGATACAATATTCTGGTTACTTGAGGTTGATTTTTAATGAAAGTTTCCCCTCATCCATTTTTCAGATCATGTGTAAAAGCAATACAATTGCTGTCTGGAAAGTATCTCCTGTGTAATATGGAATACAGAGGCACTGATGGCTGGATATTTTCCAGAAAATCCTCAGGTATTATGTGGTTTCAGGTTTTAGAATAAAAACAGAGCCTACTACTAATTCTATTAATTACTACTACCCTGATTCAAAAATACATGTTTTAAAAATGTGTAGTTTGCCCTTGTATAACACTCAAATTTCTCATTTTATACGATTTTGTAAAGTTTGGCTCTTTAGGAATTTATTGATTAACTTCTGCCTTATTGAGGATTATTCCAATGGACTTTTAAGTATTTCATGTCATGTAGAGCTTCCGTTAATAAGAAGTGTCCCTTTGAAATGATGGCATAGCTATCTCAGTGCCAGAAAAGGAAAGTAAATCACCTTCCAGGTCTTTATCAAGACAAACATTCACAATATGTGTACATTACCAAAGTATAGTCAGAAACATAGACGCCATGACTATGGGTGATGCAGTGAACGTACATATTAATATTTTTTTCAACCTTAAATATTTATAGCTAAGATTTCTGTATATCTCACTGTAAAATGTTCATTTTCATGTTTTTGGAGCAATTTCTTTGTAAATAAAAAGGAATAGGATATGCCACCTCCAAAATATGCCTCTTTGGCATAAGGATTATTTTGGGCTGAAGACAAAATAGAAATTGCCATTTTGTGAATACAATGCACATTTATGAAGGAAATTTCCCTTCATAAGTGTCTCTCTCTATATATACCAGGAAGAGAAGGGTGACTAAATCTCTAGAAACTCCTATTTCTATTCCCTACTAAAGCAATAACAAAGGATTAGATGGTTGACCAACTTTAATTATCATGACATCTGTGACAATGTAAGCGTAGTTTGGGCAGCGAGCTAGCTTTAATATCAGTGGCTTCCTCGGTATACAATTGTAGGGAGAGCTTACTTGGCTCATCAGAAGTTATCTGCTCAATGGAAGACAGATCAAAATGACTTATTCCATTAGTAAAAGATAAAGTTTAAAAAAAGAATATATATATATATATATATATATATATATATATATATATATATATATATTAATATCATTGCATCCCAGAGAAGAAATGTAGTAAGAAAATTATATGATCAGATGTGAATTTCTTTTGCCATGGATATCAGAACTATCAAATGTTGTCCCCGAGGAAGCCAGAGTTACTTAATCAGTTGCTCTAACTGTAATTGTCATGTCAGGCCAAAAAAAAAAAAAACACAAAAAAATGTTAAATAAGACAGATCAGTATTAACTGTTAGCAGTTTGTTTTATCAGATCCAGGCTTCACTTGTTATCTGGAAGTAGAGTGGTCCCCTGAAACATTTCCTAAAGCCAAAATGGCATTAAGTGAAGAAGCAACTACCTCGGGACACACCTTACTAATGGCTGCACACAATACCTGGGACAGAGCACAGATGCTCACAGACACAGTGCTAAGCCAGGGCAGCTTGATGCTGAGATGATGCTGAGATGCCAAGGGTAGATTCCTGGGAGGGAGTTTGGTAGCCCCAATCTCACTCCTCCCCGCACACTGTCTCTATAAGAGCTCTCTGCAAAGGCTCATGCTATTTCCATTTTCATTGTTTGTGAAACTTCTCTTCAGATTTTTATCTATTATTTGTGAGAATATGAGAGAGACAGACAGACAGAGAAGGGGGAGGGCCCAGAGCAATCTCATAGTTGTACATCATTAGTTGTGACATGGTTTCATTCCACACAGGTAGATGCGGGGCCATGAAGGGCAGGAACTGAACTGGGAGCCTCTCACATGGGAGGAGAGAACCTTCACCACCATCCCGGAGGTTACCGGTTGTGCTTCAAAAACAAGTGTATTGAGTGTTCTCGACGGTTTTTGAACCTCTGCAGCGATGACAAAGATGATGTTCTCAACTGGATTGTCACTGGAGATGAAACTTGGGTTCATCGTGATGAGCCTGAGGCAAAGCAGGAATCCATGCAGTGGCGAGGAAAGGATACATCGCCCCCTAAGAAGTTCCAGGTGTTGCAATTGTAAAATCTTGGCTACTGTTGTTTGGGATCCAGAGGGTATCCTCCTGATTGATTACAAGGGTAAGGATGTCACAATAACTGGAGAGCACTATTCCAGTCTGCTGAAATGGTTAAAAGAATCCGAAGGAGAAAAGAAGAGAAAAAAAGGACCAAAGAGATGCTGCTTTTTCACAACAACCCGCCCATGCATAAGAGCAATGTTGCTTTGGCTACTCTTCATGACTGTGGCTTCCAAACATTAAACTCATTAAACTACCCTTCCTACAGTCCAGACCTGACTCCATCTGATTATTATTTTTCCCAAATATGAAAAAAAAAAGGGTTCAAGGGGAAAAATTTACAAAGAGGTTAAAGCTGCAGTTTTAGGGCAAAAACAAAGCATTGTCTGAGGGTATAAGTAAACTTATCGAAAGATTTGAAAAGTACATTAGGGCTAAGAGGGAATATGTTGAGAAAAAAAATTAAAAATTGTTTATTTTACCCTTCTTTCTTTTCATTCTGTGAATCTCTTGACCACCTCTCCTAGTACAGAAATTCCCACATATACTTTACCCAGTTTTCCTTGATGTTAATGACTAAGGTACATTTTATCAAAATTAAGAAACCAAATATTGGTACTTTATTATGAATAAAGTCCTAGGCTCTATTTTAAGTTCAACAGTTCTTCCATTTAAGTTCAACAGTTCTTCCATTTATGTTATTTTTCTGCTTTAAAAAAGTGGGTTAATATATACATATAATATATGTATATAATATATATAATACATATAATACATATTATATAATGCATATAATACATATTATATAATATATATAATACATATATTATATAATATATATATACATATATATATATACACACCCACCTCATAAACTAATTTCAATTAATCATAAAGGAACTGAAGCTTAGAGTACATAGGTAATTTATTCAACTTAAACATTTATTCACTGGAAGAACTGAAAAACAGTACAAGAATTAGCAGAGCTATGTAAGTTGTCTTAATATTACGATTTTCACATTTTCTCTAATTTTGGGGAAAAAAACTCCCATATTCTTTGTATTTCAATAGCAGGTATATGTGGTGACAATGAAGAAATTAAGACTGGGGGGGGAAAGAAGATGCAAAAAGGGAGTGATGTGAAAGATACTGTATTTTCCGGCGTATAAGACAACCGGGCGTATAAGATGACCCCCTAATTTTAGTTAAAACATAGGTTTAGACCTATATTCACTGTATAAGACTGTCAGTTAAAACTATAAACATAGATATAAATTGCATTAAATATTTATGTTAATCTGCTTTTAACTGAAAAAGTTAATATATTAAGTTTAAATATTTCTAAGCTGCACCACTGCCCTAGGAAAGACTTATGGTAATAAAGTGTTGACAGTTATTTGAAATTGCTTATATGTATAATAGCTGACATTAGCATAAGTAAATTGCTTGCATTCTGGAATTCACCTTGAAGCCATTTTTGAATTTGATCATTCCCTATCCTTCTAACATTCAAGTCATATTTAAATGAAAAATGAGAAGAAAACGGTGTCTGTCATGCCTGGGGGCATTCAGTATGTTCACGGATTTCTAAGTATAGCACATGGTAGTAACTGCCCTTACACAATTACTGCATGACAAATTCTATACAACTCAAAACAGACCTCAATGATTTTCCAAGAAAGATGAGCGACTATAACAATTGTGCTCTTAATGTATTTGGTTTATTTGTAACAACTATTATTTTGGATGTTAACAATGTAACAGACAAAGGCCTCTCTTGATAACATTCAAGCTGTTCTCACAGACACTTTCTTAACAGGGCTCATGTGTGAACACAGAGAGGAAACAAACTTGGCAGTCTAGTATCAGACCTTCATTCAAGAAAATGCCTCTTAATTACATCCTAATAATTGTCACACTAGTGACACTGAGTCTCCAAAGATACTGCAGGTGTCTTAGAAGATCGTAAGTAATACAGGCTAATGAAAAGAGCGAAAATCTAACTCCTTTTTTCTTCTATGGTTCTCAGTTGGTTGAAGAAGCAAATAGATATCAACTGAAATTCTTGAAAGAGTGTTTAGTGTTGTAATCCAACTGTATAATAATTTTAGTAAGAAAGGATTTCAGCAACAGTGATTTAGGATTTTCTGGCCAAAGGTAAGTGATATTATTTTACATGCTGAGTATCCTGAAATTCTTTCTAGTAAATTCCTTTCTATCCTCCTTCATTACCCTAATTTTTTACGTTTTATATTTTTAAATTGGGCAGTTGCCTCATCTGTAGTCTAACTAAAGTTTTGTTTCTTTTTAGTTTCTTAGCTTTCTGAAATTCTTTTTTTTTTAAAGATTCATTTTATTATTTTGAGACAAGGTGAGAGACAGAGAGAAGGGGGAGGGCCCAGAGCAGTCTCCATAGTTGTACATCATCAACCATGATATAGTTTCATTCCACACAGGTGGATGTGGGGCCACACAGGGCAGAACCAAACTGGGGACTTCTACATGGGAGGCAAGAACCTTCACTGCCATCCTGGCTGTTACCAGTAGTGCAGCAGTTCAGCAGTTCAGCATATGGGCCTGTACAGGCCTGGGCCGGGACTCAATCCCCGAACCTCATGGCAGTAAGGCAAGTGCTCAACCTGCTGAGCTATCCTGCCATCCTCTGAAATTCTTTTTTTTTTTTTTCTTGTGTTACAAACTTTCTAGCCATAGGAGGTAAGTAGTTCAATTCTTTTCCTTTATCTCAAAAAATATTTTGAGCTGGATGACTCTTCCAAATTCTGGCATCAAATTCTTCCAAAAATATTAATACATATCTATACATCATCAAAATACCCACATTTATTAATATCACTTATCAGAAAAGCTTCTAAGTATTGAGAAAGCTGCCAAGCACATAGTGGCAGATGCACGTTTTAAAACAAGGTTACCTATTATCTATAGATCCATCTATGGATGAGGTGGAGTAATAATTCTGGAGATAAGATACAGTATCAATTCATGCTTACAGCTAAGTCTCTAATTTGACAAGCTACTGTGTTGTTGAAAAATAGTGGTGCATGATCTCTATTACTGGCTATTAGTGAAATCTCATCAGCAGGTATTCAGCAGTGTCAACTTCCAAAGTTTTATTCATCATTCAGCTACTGCGTGCATTTCTCTAGCAAATGTAGTACATATGGTAAGTTAACCTATGGTGACTGTTTTATATTCAGTTTGAAAAATTATAAAATAAAATGTAGGGTTCATAACAAGCTTATCAAATCTATGTTGATCCTATCTAACTCAGTTTTCTTCAAAATCTACATAATTGGGTTCAAAATGATGCTACAACTGAACAAGCAGCATAAGAGTATTAGACAATCTTTTGTGTGGAACATAGACAAGATAAATTATTAACACTGATCATGCCTAAAGAATGACAACATTTGCATATCTGTGTTCCCTGCTTTTGCATTTTCTTTGGAGTTGATTCCTTTTTCATGGGTCAAAAATCTATACATCTGTTTCATCCTTTTCAGCATTGTTAGACATAGATAATGTGGTTCTAAACAGAAAGTCTTCTGGTTTCCCCCCTTTAAACACATTATCCAGAATGTAACAAATACATTTTATTTTATAAAAGATTAATACTATGTCCTAAGGTTTGTTGGGGAAAAGTGAGACTGCAGAAATTATAAAAGACATAAGAACCAAAGACAGCAAGTAAGAACACAGAAGTATCCAGAAGAGTATTTTGTAACTTTTAAACACGCACCTATTCATATTCTAAACCTACTAACTTAGAAATGGCTGGAAAACCAATACACAGTTATACCCCTAATTATTCAGAAGACCATGAGCACACCGCTTCCAAAAAGCAAAAGCAAAAACTTCTCATGAGTGTACACAGTGAATGTGAGGCCAAAATTAAAATACCCAAATTTATTATATGTCATATATATTGTGTTGTGATATACATTTTCAGCTATACATGCATATGTGTGCACCTTATCTCTGATATAAAATAGATTTCTTATTTGGAAATTGCAATAAAACCAGCCTTCTAACAAAGGAGTTAAAAATTCTGTTAATAAAGCTGGAAATAGTAAAGGCAATGAAGTTGGATTGTGATCAATGGGGTCAGACAGAAGAGAGGTGAGCACAGATATTTTGATTTTTCAGAAACTTAACTTACTATAGGAAATGTCTTGTCATAAAAAGATTAACAACTAATAGTTTTTGTAAGTAATATTTGTCCCTCCTCCTCAAATACATCATTATACTGGATTCATTGTGTATCATGGTAGTTTTCTAAAAAATATTTCTTTAAAACAATGTAAACATCTCTGATGTATGCTTCTCACACGCCAAACCACTTTCTTGACTGTCCTTTAGGGAGACCTTGAATAAGTCTTCCCTTCTGATCCTCTTCCCCCATTTCTGTTCACTTTTCAAACCATTCCAATTCAGCTTCCTGCCTCATCGCCACATTTAAATTGTCTTTGTCAAAGTTACTAATAAATTCCAAGTTCAAAACCCCAATAGGCACTTCTAATGTTACTAAATTATTCTGAACTATTATAAGTTTTGATCATTTTCCCCTCAAAAGGTTTTCTTGCTTGTTTCCCATTACCCTAAATTATCCAGCTCTTCTTTTAATCAGGCAGACCAACCTTTCTTGGTTTCCTTTCCTGCTTCTAAATATCAAAGTGTCCTAGTTATGGGTTCTGCAAAATTAACAATGCCTCTCTTTTAGTATGGTCCTGACTGTAATCATTTTGATTCTAAAGAGAAGAAAATTGAGGACAATGAAAAAACAGAGAGGTTAATTAAAGTGGTTCATTATTACTGCATTTCTAATCATAAATTTCCATGCATCACACAATCTGGTTTGGGAACTACATGAGAGGGAATTCTTCAGTGTAAAAAAACAAACAGGCCTCACTGAAATTGACAAGTATTTCTTTTTTACCATTATCATTATAATGAAAGAAAGGAGAAATTTCTTCCACAGTTATCACCAAACCACAACTAAACTGATTTCTTTCCTTGGGAGTAATTTGTGGACTTAGTTCAGCATCTCAGTACAATTCTATTTTACCTTATTTTCAAAGCAAAGGACTCTGTTTTCTCCTAGTTTACCAATAGGGACACATAAGTATATGACAACAGAAAGGATTTCTGAACTAAGATTTTTGAAGCAGAGGAGTTTTAAATGTTGCATACAATTTCCAGGGGTGTCCAACCTTGTGGCTTCCCTGGGCCACACAAAAAGAAAAAGAATTGTCTTGGGTCACACATACAATACACTAACACTAGCTGAGGAGCTAAAAAAAAAAAAATTTGCAAAAAAATCTCAACATGTTTTACAGAAGTTAATGAATTTGTGTTGGGCCTCATCCAAAACCATCCTGGGCCGCATGTGGCCCATGGGCCACAGGTTGGACAAGCTTGATTTAACCTCTTGACATGACTGGAGGCTATAGAGTCTTTGAACTCTTCTATTGAAAGGCAGGTCTGTGTTTCATGTCCCTTTGAATACGATATAGCCTGTGACTGCTTGAACCAGTAGTGCATGGAGGACATAGTACTATGTCAGTACTGAAAAGGTATTCAATAGAAGCCAGTGTCATTTCCAACAGAAATTCTAAATTGGAAAACATTTAAAGATAATGCTCTGGTGTGATTAAAAACTACTGAACAGAGATAACTACAAATATCCTGGTGAAATATTAAAGCCATTTTAATTAAAAGCAGGACTAGACAGAATTCTTATACCAAAATTATTGTTTCATATTATATTAGTCCTTCTGGCAAATTTAATAGCACAGATATACAAAATGTCTGGGTAAAATAGGAGGCTCAAGAGTGGAAGCCAATGAGAGAACCAGGAGGGGTGTCAGGCAAACCTGAACTGAAGTTGACAAACTCCCGGAGGTTCAGGGTTAACAACAGAAAGAACAACACGGCAGGAGAGCACTGGCCTAGGTGGGCTCCCCACAATACTGTAAGGTTTTCCTCTAGGAGCTGCACAGCTTCTCACAGTTAAGATAAAAGGAAAGTGCCCTCTGGCTTTAAACAGGGGAAAGAGGCAAAGAACCATTTTGAAATTTCAAAGCATCTGAGAAATGAGGACATGATGACAGATTAGAGAAATACTGTGCTGGCCTCTTCTCCTGAACACATTAAAATTACAAGTCAATTATAGAATAATCAAACTGGGGAACCATCTTTGAGATGAGCTGCACAGAAGACCTACAACTAATGATAAAAATAAAACAAAAAACTAAGTAAAGACTGATTAGAAAGACACAGGTGTGAAACAGGGTGGCCCCATGCCTACATGAGCTGGCTGAGAATCAGGAGGAACACCTAAGCCTCAGAAGTGCCCCCAGAGTAGAGAGGGGTCCCTGGTGCCAGGAAAAGGTATCTCTGTAAAAAAAAAAACAGTGGGGATTCTGACCATTCAGTGAAAAAAGCTGGAGAAAACCCAGATGGCCTCTTAAAGGGTCCACACACAGATTCACCCACTCACAGGCACTCACCTTGGGCTTCAGGGGAGGTGGAAGAACGTTGACTCAGGAAGTGCCAGAGACGTACAGGGAGTGACTGAGTTGTGTAGCTTCACGGCAAGTGCTAGATGGACAGTCACCATTTTTCCTGTGTAGAACCTTCCACTCATTCAGCCTGCAGGTGGGCGCCATCTTTCCTGTGCTGAGCCCTCCCCACATGGTCAAATACAAATCTGCTTTGGTCTGGTGAACTCCGCTCTTCCATCCTGATAACTTACTAGGATCCGGCCCCTGCCAACTCATACACCACCAGAGGCCCTTCTCCAGCCACCATCCATGCCACGCACACAGGTTGCTCTTTAAGCATCAAAGCCCTGGCCTCAACTTGTGCACCACCGGAGGCATATTTGCAACCAGCAGCCAGCACTGTCCAGTGCTACCGTCTCTCTTGGACAACTCTCCGGGGCTGGCAGGTAGTGGCTGCCTCCGAGTGCCCTTAAACTGTTGCTGACTAGTTCCAGGGTTAGCACTGGCACCAAACCAGAATCTACATTAGCCTGGAAAAGAGCCCTCACCCCACCCTGGTGATTGCCTGAGACCCCACCTCACATAGCTTGAATACTGCTCCAGGCTTTTTCAGTGACTGAAACTTACTGGCAGCAGCACAGAGCAGCAGGCCTTGGGGTGCCATGGGCTATGGGTAGAGCTACCACGAGCCCGACAGTGGTGGCAGCTATCCTTGATTCATAATATGGCTTCTCCTACGTGCTTCCAGGTACAACACAGGCAGCAACCCACCACAGATCACATTGTAGCTCCTACCAGGTAGTCGGGATAGTCACAAGCAGTGAGTGACCAGGGCCTAACCCTCCAGCGGCCCCAGAACCAGCATACCTGGAAGCCTGATTCGGAGCACAACAGAGCACCACCCAGTCTGCCCCGTAAGCAGAGCACATGAAGTGTACTTCCAACAGGCACCAGAGCTGCCTATTAAAGGGGCTTCTCTATGAAGAAAAGGTGGGGGGGGTAACAGATAGGAACAATTAAATGACAATCACAATATGTTTATCAACACTCTCTTTAAATGTAAATGGATTAAATGCTCCAATCAAAAGGCATAGGTTAGCTAAATGAATAAGAAAAGAAGACCCGGACATAAATGGTCTAAAAGAGACCCATTTCAGATCCAAAGACACACAGACTAAAAGTAAAGAGATGGAAAAAGACATTTCATGCAAATCAAAAAAAAAAACCCTGGGGCAACAATAGTTACATCAAACAAAATAGGCTTTATAACAAAGTCTATAGTGAGACAAAGAGAGACATTACACAATGATAAAGAGATTAACCCAACAAGAGTAATCTTGTAAATGTTTATGTACCTAATATAGAAGCACCAAAATAGATATAGCAAATATTTACTGACATAAAGGGAGAAATCGAGAGTAATACAATTATAGTAGGGGACATTAAGGACATTAATACCCTCACTGACACAAATGAACAGATCTTCTGGAAAAAATCAATAAAGAAAAAGAGGCTTTAAATGACACACTAAAACAGATGGATGTAGTTGATATTTTAAGAGCATTTTATCCCAAAACAGCAGTAGGTACATTCAAGTGTACATCTGACATTTTCAAAGATAGATCACATGTTAGGCCACAAAACAGGTAGCAATAAATTTAAGTCGATTTAAATTATATGAAGCATTTTCTCTGATCACAATAGTATGATGCTAAAAATCAATTACAAAAAAAAAACTAAAACAACTAGAAAACACACAAACACATGAAGCCCAAGTAACGTGCTACTAAACAATGAACGGGCTACCAATGAAATGATGGAAGAAATCAAAAGACACCTTGAAACAAAAGTAAAAACACAATGACCCAAATTTTATGGGACACAGCAAGAATTTTTTGAGCTAAAACTGCAGTTCTAAGAGGAAAATTCATAGCAATACGAACCTACTTCAAAAAAAAAAACCAAGAAAAATCTCAAATAAACCATCAAACCTTTCACTTAAAGAAAGTGGGAGAACAGAAAACAAACCACAAAGTGAGCAGAAGCAAGAAAATAGCAAAGATTTGAGTGGAAATAAAATAGAATCTAAAAAACCTGCTGGGGCTTGATTTTTCACGGTCACTTTGAAATCTGTAGAGTCTGAACCAACTCCTAGAACAATCTTTCTGTGCACATCTCCCTAAGCCAAAAGCAACAGCTGTCCTGATTCTCAGACACCTGAGAATGTTCAATCCGAGGCCATAGAGACCATGCTGGACGTGACCTGAACCACGATGCTTTCTCGCTCAGAACCAATTGCAGGGCTCCCTTCTCTTCGGGATTGGATGCGTGATGGCACTGGGCATCTTGTGGTGCCCATCACCACCATGCCAGATTGGGAGACCCAAACAACTATCATCCCTCATCGGTTACTCAGGGCGGAGAGACAAATGTCCATTCTCTTTCAAAGCTAAAAAGAATTTAATCACTCATTTAACCAGCCAAGATTTTGTTCAGATAGTCAGTAAACAATCTCATAAAAAACTGCCAATAAAAGCAGGGATACATTTATTCATCTTCTTTCCTCTGGGTTATCTCATCCCTTACCCTCCTTGATGATTTTCTAAGAACATATCAAAGTCACGACCTGTTGCTTAAAGCAAGGAGGCCCAGAATTCCAAGAGAGACTCACCCAAGTTCATCCAATGAGAAGCGGGGAGCCCATGGGTTATGATGCGCTTAAACAGTGGGTCCTGGTCCACAGGGTCGTCCTGGGTGCACTTCTTGGGGATCCTGATGCACCACAGCAGGTAAATGTCGAAGTAAGAAACGTCCAAACTCGTAGCAAATTTTTATTATTTTATTTGAGCCAAAATTACAGACATATGTCTGGGAGCAAGATCTCAAATGTTCCCTTAAGATATTTTGATAAGAAGCCCAGTACTGTTAATATTTCTGCTAAAACAACTTTCAATAATGTCTAGAGCAACAGTGTTCATTCCAGGAAAAAAAAGGGGAAGGAGTGGCCAAACATTATTGTGTGACATATTCAAATGTGATTTTTATAATACTGTACATATTTGAGGGAAAAGGAGGATTTTACCTTTTTAATCTTTTTATGTCTAAAGTTTCCCAGGCATTACATAGATTTCTAGTCAGTATTTTCTATAACTATTTTATATATGATATGTTAACCTGATGGCCTCCCAGAGAATATATTTAAACTCAGAAAATATCTTACTATTTAATAACATTATGTTGTTGAATATAACTGGACAACTAGCCTCATTTCTAGAGTCATAAAAATTTCTGAGTATATGTAGAACAAATTGATGTAAATATAGCACTAGTGTTCAGATCTTTTTAGTGAAAGGTTAAATTTTATTTTTTGAGTAATTGCATTTTCAATCAAAGACCTCCATGTTTCCCCAGCCAGTAATACCAATTTTCTTGGGCATTACACATCATTCTATCATCCTAGTGACCCTGGCTCTTGTTTATTATTAAAATTGTTTTGTGAATTGTTCTTCCAATTGTTGAGATTTTTCATATCTTTTGAGTTCCTTAAAATCATATAGTGATCTTTATGAAAAATTAGAAACTTGTAAAATTGATGAAAAGAACAGTTTTGCCCCTAAATATGAAGAATAGTTTTTCATTCAGCCATTCTTTCATTTACTCATTTGTTTTTCATTTATTTATTAACTCCGTACACATTTACTCACCATTTTCTATTTTTTAGAGATTCACATTCATGTTTGATTGGTATATTGGTATAAAAATAAAGGATCTTTCCTGATTTCAGAAAAAATAATATATTAACCAGTATATTAATTTGTAGGTAGGTTGTCTCAGGTAAGTAGTAGTTCCTAAAAACAACTTTTTGCTTGGAAAGAATAAGTTAGGGGTGAAAATTTTCAGAATTTAGAGGCTCAGCACTAATGGAGATTATTGTTTACCCACCACACAAGAAAGTAAAATATTTCACCCAAAGAAAGGAGTTACACATGTGAAATGGCATTGAGTCGGCAAGCTCTAAATGGAGAGTAGAGAATCCAAAAACCTGGCTGGGAAGCAAAATGACTAGAATAAAAATGGACACTAAAAACAGGTCTCTATTTTGGGCCACTACATTTATGGTTACAGGAACACAGGTGAAGCCATGTGTCAGGCTGACTACAAAATATTCTGTGCGTGTTTACATCTCTTCTCTCAGATTTTCTAATCTGTGATAGCACCCAACATAATATGCTAAAGAAACATCTGTTGGACAAGTAAAACAATGTAAAAGACTTTGTGGGAAAGCCGGGATGGCTCAGCGGGTTAAGCGCTCGCTTTGAAGCCCCGGGGACCGAGGATCGAATCCTGGCCCTGGCCCCTGCAGACCCACATGCTGAACTGGGGAGTGCCCCCAGTTCAGTTCTTGCCGGGGCCTATGTGGGAGGCTCCAGGCCCAGTTCCTGCCCTGTGCAGCCCTGTGCCCACCTGTGGAGTGAAACTATATGAAAAACTAATGTCAACTATGGAGACTGCTCTGGGCCCTCCCCCTTCTCTCTGTCTCTGTCTCTGTTTCTCTCTGTCAAAAACCAATAAAATAAATCTTTAAAAAAAAAAAAAAGACTTTGTAAAATGAGAAAGACCAAGAAAATAAAAAAGGACTAAGATATTCACTCCTTTTAATAAAGTCTAGTATTTTCCAAAACATTCAGTAGTGATTCTATACTAGATAGTAAACCTTTTAAAATATTCTCTAAGGTCTGTGATATTTTTTTTAAAGTAAAAAACTTGATTATTTTAATCTAGCACCAATTTTAGAACACAAGAGCCTATAGTAAATCAATTTATTTAAAAATTTTGTTTTGCGTTGTGACCCCGTATAATAATAAAATGTTCCCAATACCATTGAAATTCTCCAGAATGCTCTGAATATATTTTCTTCATTGCAAGTGACCACATTTCTTCAGATCAATATATATTACTATCTCTATGTCATCGTCTGTGTCCTTATTAAAATGAAAAAATGATTTGTGTTTGCAGTAGATGGCAAATCACTTCAAGATCAACATAAGAATCAAGTAATACATTAAAAACACGTTAAATGAAAACCTATCCACATTAAGACTAGCACAAAATAGTCATTCCAGCTGTATTCAGAATAACAACAATTTATAACCAACCAAAGTGTCTATGAAAAGGCAATAAAATAAATCCAACTATTATGCAATTACAAGCAACAAATTTCCAATGTACACAACATGCACAAATCCCATTATGCTGAGTCAAAGAAACCAGTCATATGCCACTTCATACTGTATGATTGCATTTTTTTAACTTTATAAGTAAAGGCCACTGACTTTAAAGGGACACAGAAAACAGATGTGATGACACTGTGGGCACATAGGGAGAAGTGAAATATCAAATCCAACCAAATGAACTAACCATCATGTTCCCAACAGAGTCTAAGTTCAGAGTGACAAACACAAGGTGCAGAAATGAGCACTGCATTTATCCATGTTCAGGTCATGAATAAAACAAAACAGAATAGAAAGAGGTGCTTACATCTCCAGCTACCACTCACTGGCAATTTGTAAAACTCTAGACTAAATTCTAGCAAAAGCAATGAGGGAAGAAACTGCCATGAACAGGTGATATTACTTCCAGGCGTTTGTTTACCTTAGCTAAACCACTGAATCACAGAGTTTCGTGGTATACAAAGTATGGTCCGGGAGCCATTTTTGTAATTATATAAACTGTTCGTATTACTCTGGTCTTTCTCACTCTCATTCTGTCATGATGCATGTTGGGAAATGACTCAGCAACTCTGTGATGCAATGACTTCGTTGCTCTGAGTGTGTGTGTATATTATCAGGTTTGAAACTTTTTTTTGGGGGGGTGTAACTATTTAGATGGTAACCCTATTAGAAGAGGTAACTCACAAAATGTAAGTATAGAAATGACTGCCAACACCAAAACAGTCGGAGAATTGCTAATATAGTTAAATAGAGAGCGGACAACCGATAAAGATGAGAACTGAACCAATGCTTCCCTCCAGCACCAAAATGCCTTTGCTTCCAGGTTCAAGTTGTGAGAATGACTTTCCAACCACAGCAAAATATCTGCATGGGGAGCTCATGTGGTTGGAAAGCAGAACATAGAGGAAATCCAGCAACAGCTAATGCTGAAACCCAGAGACAGCTAATCCCAAAATCCAGAAGCAGCGCGTTCCAAAATATAAACAGACTAGCATAAATATTAAGAAAACATACTGCTACTCATAGTACTGCTCTCAGTACTATGCAACAGAAAATGCAACAGAAGACAAACACATATTTGAGAAACATAAATGATGTTAAGGAAACGTTTACTGTGAACACAATTGGTCCAATTAAAAACTGGATCTATGAGTCTGAAGACAAAACCATAATACTGTGTAATCAGTATGATAGCAAGATCCAAGAGCACATTACATGCCAAAAAATACTGTGAGCTAATTTGTGTGAAAATCAGAAAAAAAGAAATAGGGATGCCCGGACAACTCAGCAGTTGAGCACTTGGCTTGTGATCTCAAGGGATTGATTCCCAGCCCAGCCCGTGCAAATCCATATGCTGAACTGCAGTGTAACTGGTAAGTCAGGATAGCGGCGAAGGTTCTTGCCTCCCTTGTGGGAAACGCAGGTTTGGAGCCCCCCTCCCCACCCCACCCCCATGGACCCACATCCACTTGTGTAGAATGAAATCATGTCACAATTAATGATGTACAACTATGGAGACTGCTCTGGGCCATCCTCGTTCTCTCTGTCTCTCACTTTCTCTCAAAAAAAGAAAATAAATATTTTTAAAAAGAAAACAGGAAATAGTTATAAATTAAAATGTAACTCCTATAGTTAAAACTTGGATTGAATACTTAGATAAGAGAATGCACATAGGTATGACCTGCAATTTAACATTTAAAAACCTCTCAGAAGTTTCCACAATAAGCAAAAGAGATATAAAATGTAATAGAAAAGCTTGGATATATAATAGAGTCAAAAGTTCGAAGAGCCACATAATAGAATTGTCAACAGAAGAAAGCAGAGAGAATTTAAGGCAGAAAAACAGAGGAAACTATACGTGACCTGAATTAATTTTCACATTTAGATGTCCATCAATGTCAAGCAGAAAATTATTTTACATAAACATGTATCTAGATATCTATTCACAACATTTCACACACACACACACACAAAATTAAGACAAAAGCTAAAATTTGTAATAATTTTACCTCCAAATTAGCAAGAATACGACTGGTATAAGATGTCTCATTAATAATATCTGATAATAATTGACAAAGCATCAAGTCCTTTCTCTCTTTAAAGCTTTGACTATCATTGATCCTAAAACCGTGTATTTTAAAGAAGAAATGCTCAAATGTAAGGGCAAAATAAATATTTCACAATCGAAAAAGGTTATCTTCCTGATGGTTTTTCTAAAAAAACTTCAGTTTTCTCCTCAATAAAATGAATTTTTTAAGATTTTCATTTTCCTAATCAGTAAAATTCTAAATGATTTCAAATGGGCCATTAGTATCTGACATTTGCTAAGAAAACTAACAGAAATATCATTACACAAACAAAAAGGATTTGATGATTCGCACGAAAAAATGTAAAAGAGGAAGATATGATCAAAATCTAGCCCAGAAGGGCAATAGGATAGGTTAATGTGTTGTTAGACGTGGGCAGCAGGCCTAATGGGCAGGTTCAGATTATGTTGCAGCACAAGAGAACTTGTGAAGTGACCAAAAGGAACTCATGACCTTGTACAATTTCACCACATAGTTCATAACAGCTATGCCTAAAATCTTGTATTCAATCATTCTTCTTCCCAAGCAGATATATGAAGCAAACTTATGTATCTGTCAGGAGAGGCTGTGATACTATGGAGCAACCCACTTCCACAGCGGCTAACAAACCAACATTGTTATCTCACATGACAAATATCATGACTCGGCCGGGACACCTACTCTACCCTGTCTTCACCCAGGGGCCCAGGCTAAATAGGCCCCATCTCGGAGCTCCTGAGTTTGCTGAGGAAGGAAGGAGGGCACAGCATCAGTTGGGCTTGGGCTCAACGTTTTCATACTACTGTCAACAGATTGCACGTGTCCACCCATGTTTTATTTATCCAAGCACAGTGAGCTTTAGGAGCAGCTGCGAATTGCAAGGCTGTGCCGAGAAGACAAATGACCACAAATGTTTGCTAAGTAGCACTTATATTTTATGGAATTAGACCTGGTGTTTGATCACAGCATGATCATGGAAAAATAAAAATTAAACTTATTTCTGTGAAAGAGAGGTACTGATCAATTTAGCTCACGCAAGCTTGGGTCTGGATTTCTCTCATTGCTGAAGACTCCAGGTGCAATTCTGAGCCAATGCCCCTGTCTCTAAAATCTATAATTTCCTTATCAATAAAACCCTGCAGAGTTTGCAAGAAACTTTCCCTCCCTGCTTCACATTTGCTTCTGCTTTCCAGACATGAAAATGAGAAATTTAATGCACAGTAATTTTCAGTGACAAAAAATTTCACAGTGCATATTTGTGATCAACTCAACATCTATTACATCCTTTATCTATCTAATATTACAGGTGTTTTATTTCCAACACCCACAGAACCCACCTCCCCCCAAATGAAATCAAATAATAATAACAATCATCACAAAAATAAAACCTGTCAGAACAAGGTGAACTGAGCTATTTTCTTTTTCAAATCTCGAGTCTATTTGCATATCTCAACTTGAGCTTTTACAGGTTAATGATGGTTACAAAAATGGGGGAAAAGTGAGAAATGTAGAATATATCCTGAAAAGATGGCCTGTCATAGTCAAGACAGTATCTAAGACGGTACTGCATAAAATATTTGTCAGCCGAACGCAGTTTGATCTCTGCAGGATCCTCGACACTCGGAAGAACAGATGTTCAGCGTGTTTGATGAGCTTTGGAACCATTGCCTGCATTAAAAACAACACAACCAGGAAGGCAGAGACAATGACAGGTGGCAACCGCAGTCATTAGAGGCAAATGTACGTCCCGCCCTTTCTGTCTTCCTGGAAGATTCTGCAAGGTCTAGTAACAAAATATCGAGAACATGTTTATTCATTTTGCTTGTTGTTAAATTACAGATTTGCTTAAGTTGTTTTTCTTTCAAGATAGGAGACAACATATTAAATGTATACAACATAGGTGTTCATTTGAAGCGATACAAGAATGATTGCATTCTCCTTATAAAAATGCATGGATTGGAAGGATAAATTAGTTAAAAATTAAAATTGTCTTTTATATTCTATCTCCCAGAACCAGTAACGATGTTTAGTTCTGTGTATACAATGAACAATGTATATTTATATGCTTGTCTGTATATAAAGTATACGTAGATACATATCATGTATAAGTGAAGACATGTTCATGTTTGTACATGAGTTTGTATATGTATGTTATACTCAGGATGTAAATAAACAGGAATGTGATGTGTTTACTTTTGTGCACATTGCATTATTTTTACAATATAAAGACCTTAGACCTTTCTAAAGTTCAGTACTGAGCTGATACTGGGCCAGTGAGTTCTGATATGGTCAGACCAGTTCCTAAAATGTAGAAATAACTCCTATGCTTGTAAGTTAAGTTGCATTTATTCCAAGCCCGCCTACTTCTCCCAGACAACTTACCTCTCCCCAAGGAGCCTCCTGACCCAGCGACCAAGAGCTTAACACTCGGCCCAGCGGAAGGCTGTCAGGCATAACAGCCGGGCCAGGGCAGCCAGCAACCCATTGGAAAGGCCAAAGCCATTAATTGTTGCCAACATAGTCCTGGATATTTCAGAATATCATTTGTTATTTTGCCATTAGTAATTCCTTCTCCTACTATTTTTTTAGATGTATTTTAACAGAGAGACAGAGACAGAGAGAAGGGGGTGGGCCCAGAGCAGTCTACACAATTGTACATCATCAGTTTTCGACAGTTTTATTCCACACAGGTGCACGGAGGCCACACAAAGCAGCAACCAGGCAGGGGTCTCCTGAATGGAAGGCATGCCCCCACGAGCTGGGTGCCAAATGAGGGTGGGGTGCGAGAACTGAACCAGGGACCTTCCACATGGGAGCTTGCCCCAGTGAAAATCGAACTGGGGTCACGCCCCAGTTCAGCATGTGGGTCCTCATGGGCTGGGGTCAGGATTCGATCCTCAGACCCTGGGGCTGCAAAACAAGTGCTTAATCCGCTGAGCCATCCCGGCTTTCCCACCTACTTCTTTATATGACTTTTCTTTATAACACTTTTTACCTAACAAACCATAACATTTAAGCATAGTTACATTTACCTCGTGAAAGTGGGGATTTGTTTTCTATGTTCTTTACTGCTGTTTCCCCTGGGCCAGGCACTGGCTGGCTTAATGAGTGTTTATTGAATTAATATCCTCACCCTCTCACTAGAAAATCTTTATAAATTTTACTAATAATGTCATTGAAAATATCACGTGGTTTCATCAATTGGCATTTCCTCGATTACAATTGGAGAGTTAAGGTTATATTTTCAAATTATTATTATTTATACACATATAGACAGTGTATACATGTTCATATTATATATGATGTTTTATATTGTTTTCTGGCTATACAAAGGCATGAAGATTAATATATACAAAGAAGAAGGCTATTTTCTGTGTGGATCACCTATGCCAAATAGGAAAGAAAAAGCATATGGCTTAAAAATATTACAGAAGACTTGGGGTTCCACGTGGGTATTAATTACCAAAATTTCCATTAAAGGAGACATAATTACAGTAGTACTCATTGCATTGATTTTCTTTGCTTCTATGACTCCAACTCAAGTACATAATTTGTTTTGTCACCTAAACTGCTTATTTCACTAGTTGATTGGCTAATGAAACCAAATAATTTTAAATGAAAAGTATTCCAATAAATGTTATTACTGGTTTACTATGATCCTAACATTTTTTAAGAATAAATTGTCTTCATGTTTGAAAGTCAAACATACTGAGCTTATATTTTTGGAGGAAGAAAAGGTTTTATTTTACCCTTCTAGGTACTTTCAGCTGGTCTAATATTTAAATTAACATTAACAGTTTAACAAGAGAAAATGATTAAATTTAATTATATATGTGCACATGAGAACCTCACATACATTAGTAGTTCAGAAAAAAATAATATGAGGTATATATGATATTCTCACTGAAGGAATGTCAGAAGTAAGGTAATTTGGAGGACAGTAAGTAGGTGTTCAGTAATTAGAAGGTTGCCTTGCCATATACACAGTCATAAAAAAAAATATTTCTGATAATAAACCTTGTTATGGGCAAGACTTCCAATTAAAATTTTTTAAGGAAGAGGTAAAAGGTTTTTTTTTGCATCCAAGGACTCTCAATTGCTTTCAGCTCAAAATAATTTATAGGCCAAAGTCACTTATCTTGGTACATCTTGCTTTGAACCCCTACAATATCATATATTATCATTCATAGCACATTCTTTTGATTTCGCTTCTCCACTTGATGTTAATTACTAAAAAAGCATTAAAAGAGAGAGGTTAGTGAATAGGTTGACTTACATGTTTTTATTCTATCTTTAATACAATAAAAAATAAATAACATGCTCAAGTCCAAGCACAGATATTTTATAATCTTTAAAAATAATTCTGAGAGTACAATCTGATTACCTTTATTTTGTAGATGAGGAAGTTGAAGCTACAGAGGGAGAAAGTATCTTTCCCAGGGTTAATCATTTGTAAAACTGTAGAAAATAAAATAAACTTCAGATTATTTTTAGCAATAATTATTATGCTCTTTTTATTATTGAATTGAAATGGACTTCAACAAAATTTAGACATTGGCACCAAAAATCAATAAGGAGGATTTTTCCTCACATGGCTTATGCAACAATTTGCTCTAATTTTAAGTAATAATGCCAAGACTATTGTACATCTAAAAAATTCAATTACAAAATTCTATTATATTGAGACAATTACAATTTTAGTTTTGGTATGTTTCATGTAACACGTATTCATTGTTATCATCTGTAGCAGCCTCTTATGACTGACTACTAAATTACCCTCTTCTCCTTTGCTTACGAACCCCAGTTTGGGTTTCTGGAAAGGTAACTCTATTCTAAACTCAAGGATGATCTCTCAGTTTGTCTTAAGATGAATTGCGGCAACATTGTTACAGTGATTAGTTCATGGGCATGTGACTCCATTCTGGCCAATGAGATGTAAAGAAATGCCTACAGAGTTGTTTTTTTTAGGAAAAAATACCCATTAATATTTAAAAGAAAAATAGGAAGAAAGGGTCCTTCTCCTTTTATGAATTGCTACTGAGTCACCATGTGATTCACAACACTGTGGATGCCGTAAGAGGACTCTTTAGAGTGCTGAATTTGACAGAGTAGAAAAAGAAACATACTGGGGGCCTTGATTAACTAACAAGACCTGAACACAGTACTAACCAATTTCAGGTTATATAAGTTAATATATTTATGCCATAATATACTTATGCCATCTGAGTTGAGATTTTCGGTTATTTATGGCTGAAGGCATCCTACTTATCCCCTTGTGACATGGTGATGCATTCGTAGGTCTAATCATTGTGGAACTCAACTTCTTTATGGTTCCACCTAAATGCAAGATCATTATAAAAAAAAAATTTTAATCCAAGAGTTATTCTAGAGAGCTCCCTCTCCATTTCTCCCTCTGTACCAGCATTTTAAAAATAATAATTTGAGGTGAAATTATGCAACATAAAATTAAATAGTTCAACATATACCATTCACTGGCATTCAGTACATTCACACTGCTTTGCTACTACCACTTCTCTCTAGTGCCAAAGTATTACCATGACTCCAAAGTACATAGGGGAGCAAGGCATACTCAATATTTTTCTTTGTATATGCACAAGAAAAAATTTTGAGATGTTCTAAATTAAAGTGACAGCAGCCAGAGCCTGCGAGACCCACAGTCTGCCCAGCACTGACCAAAAACTGTTCATATTCCCCAATATCTGTTGGAATTTGGGAAAAGTCCATAGTTAACTTCTTTAGATTTTTTTTCTGACATGTTCTCTCTTTTTTTCTACTGTCACTCCAATAATATACTTCAGCTTTGTACCAATAATCAATTTGTTCTGTGCCTAAGTAGCAGATTTAAGAACATTTATCTCAGGTTTGTGACTGTTTAATACACTTATATTATCTGTTAATGCTTTCTCAAGAAATATATAATTTAACTTTAGTTTCATTATTTAAAAATAAACTAAAGACATGTAGAATATTTACAAGCTAAAAAACACTATAAAATATCAGAGCATTAATAGTTTCCTAATGTAATTGCATGTATATAATGTGCTTTGTTCATATATCTTCATATGTATAGTGTTAATTGTATAACATAGAAAAACATTACCAATAATAGCAAAAGCAAACACTGAAGTGAACATATGTCATAGCAGAATCTAGAAATATTTAGTATCGATTATTTTTAAGTAAATAAATTATAACATGTTTACTTCAAAAACATTTCAATATAAAACATAAATTCCCTCTGTGTGTGTATAAATGTCAACACCTAAGGATAATTCATTGGCCATCAAAAAAGTACTGTTGCAAATGCTGTTGAAAATTAAGAATGCACACAGTATATAAATCATGCATATCTTCAATGACCTGAATCTACACATTTCTGCGAAGTACAATGACAAGAAACAAGTTAAAGAATGATTTTAAATGTTACTGGAGTCAGTACCATAGAGAAGTTAGTTAGTCCTTAGAAATTAGTGCTTATAGGGGTAAACTACTGGGGTGTCAAAAAATGTCTACACATTTTAAGCGATGTCATCTATGTATTATTTGTCAAAGTTGAATTGAATTACAGTAGCAATGTGTAGTGTGACGTTCACTCAAAAGATGGTGTTCATCAAATAAATACTAGCGTTAACACATGACAGGCACAGTCAAGGAAAATGGCAGAAGCATGATTGTCATTCAAGGACCACAAGACCATTTTGAAGTGGTATTTGAAATTCGAGAATGTTGTGGAAATACAAAGACAATGGAGGCACGAGTGTGCAGCTCAACCTCCAATGTGCTTTACAATTGCAGGCATTCGTGATCAGTTTGAGATGCACCGTCAACTGAAACGCCATGAGCAGCAATACAAGTGGACACTTAGGTCAACGTTGCTCAAGCAGTGAGTTTGCAGTCATCAGAAGTTTCTGGACACTGACAGGAACCACTTTGAGCAACTCTTGAAGTTGCAGAAGTCAAATGTTACCTGTATCCATCTTTTATTATCAGTATACATTGAGTATTACAATTTTAATAGTTTTTTTCTTCTTTCTTGAAATGTATATACATTTTCCTGGCACCCTCTGTATATTGTTGAGAACTTGTAAAAGGGATTCTAAATATTAGGGGTTTTTTGTGCTTGTACTTACATTGCTTGTATTAACTGTTAATTTATATTGTGATCTCAGCTTGATACTAGAATACTGGGAATCTGTAAAGCCTGATATACACATATAAAGATACTTATTTTGTTTCAAATTCATAAATACTGTGGAAAACATACCAAAAACATAGAAATAAAAGATTTAAAAGAATGGTGAACAGGGAAGACTGGAATGTCTCAGCAGGTTAAGTGCTCACTTTGCAGCCCTGGGAACCGAGGATTGAATCCTGGCCCCGGCCTGTGTGGACCCATATGCTAAAGTGGTGTGTGCTTCCCATGAGGGAGGCCCCCAGTTCAGTTCTTGCTCCCTGGTTCAGCCCCTGGATTGAGAGGGCGTGCCTCCCATGTGGGAGGCCCCCAGCCCAGTTCCCACCCTGCGTGGCACAGCCCACCTGTGTGGACTGAAAACATGTCAAAGACTGATGATGTACAACTATGGAGACTGCTCTGGGCCCTCCCCCTTCTCTCTCTCTGTCTCTGCCTCTATCTCTCACTCTGTCAAAAATAATTTAAAAAATATTAAAAATAAGTGGTAAATAAAAAAAGAATTTTAAGAAATGAAACATAGGAATTGATATTTCTTGTAAATTTTTTAGAATTGTCCCAAGCAAATTTTTAACTGCAAATTTAACTTCTATAACACATATAGGCCTATTTCAGTTATCTTTTTCTTCTTCCATGATAGTTAGAAGTTTGAGGCATTCAACTAATTTTCCCATTTAACCAAAATTGCCAGATTTATTAGCAAAATGTTGTTAATAACATTTATTTGTTATTCTAGTAACCTCTGTAAATCAGTGGTGATGTTTCCTCTTTCATTTCTGATACTGGTGAACTGCGTCACTGCTCTCTATTTTCTTGATCAATCTTGTTAGACTTTTATCAATATCATTTATTGTGTTAAGAAAACAACTTTAAATTTATGGATTTCTCTCTGTTGCATTTTGTTGTTGTTGTTCTCTATTTCCTTGTTTTCTGCTCTATCGTGTTATTTTATTCTGCCTGCTTTGATTTGTTCTCCTTTCTATATAATGCTGATATTATTGATTTGATACCTCTCTTCTTTTCTGCTGTATACCTAAGTTCCATAAATTCTCTCTATGTACTGCTCTGGGCAGGTCTCTCACATTTTGATCCATTGTATTTTTATTTTTATTTCATTCAAAACATCTTATAATTTCCTTTTGCTGACTTATTTGCATTCCTTTTGTATTTAAAAATATGTTATTTAGTGAATTAATATTGGAAGAATTTCCAGTCATATTTCTATTACCAATCACAATAATTGTCCTTTGAAATTCTGCAAGGGCAGACAGAATAAAAACTATACATAGGGGAAGCTGGGATGGCTCAGTGGGTTGAGTGCTCATATTGCAGCCTCAGGGTCCAAGAATCAAATCCCAACCCCAGCCCATGAAGACCCATATGCTGAACTGGGGTGTGCCTCCAGTTTGGTTCTCACCAGGACAAGCCTCCTGTGTGGGAGGACCCCAGCTCAGTTTCTGCCCTGTGCAGCCCTGTGCCCATGTGTGGAACAATACGAGGTAGAAAACCAATAACATGAAACTATGGAGACAGCTCTGGGCCCTCCCACTTCTTTCTGTCTCTGTCTTTCTGTCTCCCTCTCTCTCGCTCTCTCTGTCAAAAAAGAGAAAATACATAGGCGGTATTTTGAATTATAAGGAAGTGTTTAATTAGGAGTCCATATTTTTATCTTATAACATGGATGATAAGTCATAATTTATGTAGTAGTTATAAAGAAGTCATTTACTATAGCTCCTGGATTTTATTAAAATGCAACATAAATAATTTTTATTAATAAAATTTTTTCCTAGTTTAAAAAAGAAGGGAAGTAAGACTACAGACTTTTTAGATATAAAAAAAAGCTCAAACCCTAAAATAAATAAAATTGCCTAATATTTTGAGATCATGGCAAGAAAATTTATGTACCTAGTGATTAATGCACATATTCTGCATGTACGAGTTTAGAATATAGCACAGGGTAAATTAGTAGTAAGATAAAATTATGCCACATTTAGAAGTGTTTGTATGATGAGACAAAAACTTAAGCCTCACAAAGAACATTACAAACAATTATGTTATTATACTAACAGGTAAATCACAGGTGGGCAATGTGAAATACCAGCTGGTACAATCATTTTTTTCTCAGACTAGTCACTTAAATCACCAAAATATTTCTAATGGGAACTTTAGAAATAGGTATAAGTATAATTTAAAAGGATACCCATCAATAATTTAGAGCTAGAATCACACAAAAGTAAAATTTTCATACACAGACCAAGTACTATTGTAGTCATTTTGCCAATTATATTTTCATTTTCTTGTTCTTAAGTTAATGAAAGGATATGATAATTAAGACATCAAAATGAATGATATGAAGTGGGTTCTTGGAAAATTTCAAACTATGAAAAATTAACAAGAAAACTCAGAATTCTGTGGAATATTTCCACAAATAAGCAGTTTGGAGGCTCACTAAGTCTTTTTGACAAAATGTTATTATATTTATATACCTCATAAGCTTTTACTGATGCACGCTAATTCTATCTGTCTGACTAGAAGCATCACATCTCTTCACGGTCATGTTATTTCATTTATATTCAAAGATTCAGTTCATAAGTTTCAAATAGACATTATTTGTTAAAAGTTATAATCTGGTTTTCAGAAAAAAGTAAGGTATGCTTTACTTTGTATGTTCTAACATCTACATGTTTTATAGTCTATATATTATATATTTACATTCTATCCATCGAATATATTTTTAAAACTACATTTTCCAAGGAGTAATTTTTAATTTTATTATTGGCAAAAAAACCCCAACTTTTTAGTATTTTTTTTTTGCATCCTTTTAAACATTTAGTATTTGCAAAGCAAAAAAAACCAAGTTTTATCAACTTTTAATCATCATTTTTGTCATAGAAGTGGATTCCAAATGTGAGGAAATCAGAGGGTACATTATACAATGATTACAGTCATAAGTTTGCTACTCTATAAATTCTCATATTTGGCCTTGGTAAGGGAAGAGCTTGATTTAATGGATAAAATAGACAGCAAACTAAATTTTATCTATATGTCTTTCTTTGGGAGGCTTATTCATCCTGTAAGTGACCTTCGACCAGTGTTACTCCTAATTATGAAATGGCATTTGCTTTCAAGGTATTTATAATTTATTCATCAAGCCACCTTACTGAAGGTCCTCATGAGACAACATTCAAGGACTCTCTTGGTCCAAACTTTGTTTTTCTTTAAAAAATAGTTCCATATTATTCATTAAAAAAAATCTTTCTGCTTTTGTTCTTAAACTCTGATGATTCTCCTTGAAAAATCACTATACACTATCTTATTTTCTCACATTTGAAATTCACTTTTAGGAAGTGTTTAGGAAAAAAATACCCAATAGTTGCCATATACAGTGGTACTTTTTAAAAATTCCTCATAAAAATACAAGTCTTGTTCTGTGCAATAATTTTTTTTAAGTTAGTATTGTTACATTTTTGGTAACTGAATGAACATTATTTACATATTGTATTTTGGATAAATACTAAAGTGAGAGAACTATTTTTTTCTCTTCTATAGGAAGAGCATCTTATTTTTTGGAGTACTATGACATTAAACTTTCAAGTGAGAAAAAGGGGAGATGCATGGATCAGATTATATTCAAAGATTGTAATTTAATATAATCCACATATGATCATCATTACCATTCTTTCCACCATTTACAATTTAGACCGTTCTAAGAAGATAACAAGAAGTCATCAAAGTATCCCAAACTAGGAAAGAAAAGCAACTATTGTAGTTATAAGAGTAGTCAGATGCCTCTCTAGCATATCTCAGTGGGTAAAATGCTATTACTTTCTCAGAGAAGCTATTATATTTGAGGTCTTTAACTATGGGGATAATATATTTAAGCTGTGAAGAATTTACTATAGCTCTTCATCCTTGATTACATATTGGCAGGGAAAGTTAAAGGAGGTGCTTGTCAGTACATATCACCAGTGTCCTCGGATTATCCCATGTGACCCTGGTTTCACACAGATAGAATGATAAACAAATGAAAGGTAGAAAAAAGAAAGAAAGAAAAAGAAATAATTAAGCCTCGGATTTCCTTGAGATCAGGGACCATGCCTGTGTTATTAAATTTTTATTATGGGGAAAGCTGGGATGGTTCAGCAGGTTATGCACTCGCTTTGAAGCCCCGGGGACCGAGGATCGAATCCCGGCCCCGGCCCATGTGGACCCACATGCTGAACTGGGGTGTGCCCCAGTTCAATTCTTGCTGGGACCTATGTGGGAGGCTCCTGGCCCAGTTCCTGCCCTGCACAGCCCTGTGCCCACCTATGGAGTGAAACTATATGGAAAACTAATATCAACTATGGTGACTGCTCGGGGCCCTCCCTCCTCTCTCTGTATCTCTCTGTCTCTGTTTCTCTCTGTCAAAAATCAATAAAATAAATCTTTAAAAAAATTTTTTTTATGTTTTATATCAACTAAGTGCTCTGTATTTATTTAATCTATGTTAAATTTATTGAAAATTGTTATTATAACTTACATATGGTTGAGGAAACTTAGGTCAGAAAACATGGATGATTCATAGCTATGTTTGATAAGAACTGCTCTTAATAAAAGGTGAAAAAATAAAAATTATTTTTTGGCTATATATGTAAGAAACTTCAATCCAATCTTCCAATATTCACTAAAAATAGAACAAACAACAAGTGTCTGCACTATTCATTTATAAGCGTGACAAACTGATCCTAGACCCATGGATAGTATATAGCAATTAAAGAAGTAAAGTTAAAATGAGACAACATCAACACTCTTGGCAGAAGATATAATCATATATACCATATAATATATATATATATATTTTTTCTATATCACATAATATAATATATAATATATATGTTATACAATATATTATTTATTATATATTACACATAATATAATATATTGTATATTATATAACCTATATCACATTATAGATATATATTATATATCATATATATTATATTATATTATATTATATATCATATTGTACATATATATTATATGACAGATATAAAAAAATAATCCAACCATAAATGCCTCTATTTTTGATATTACTTGGCTGGATGCTTCCTGGACAGCAATTGTATATATATTTAAGAGGTACAATGGGCAAAGTATTAGAAATGTAAAAATAATTTTATGTTTATGTTTAAATACAATGTCAATATATGAAAATCAATAGTTTTTTTACACACCAGCAAAGGAAGAAGTATAATTTGTCAGAGAGTAAAAACTCATTCAGGGTAACAACAAAACTATTGAATGTTTATCAAAAAACCTAGTAAAATGTATAAAACCTTCATCAAATAGCAAGTGTTTAAATGAAATAAAGGATATATAAACATGCAATAAAATAAAGATTTAGGTTCATAGACTTAAGAAGTGTTACAAAACATCAACTTTTCTCCTCAAATTAATGTATAAATTTGATACATCTTAATTAAAATTTCAACAAAATTAGACTTGAAAGTATTAGTATAGAAAAATAAAGGGGCAAGGATATTCAAAGTATGTTGGAAAAGAAAACAAGAATGTGGCTACCAAAACTATAAACAAAATATAACTAAACGATCAGCACTGTATCAAATAATATTAATTCATCATAAAAACACATGAGGAGTTTAGAAAGTAACAAGCATATCTCAGAGTGAATTTACTGAACAAGGTGGTGATTAAAATGAGTTGAGAAAGAACAGAGCATTCAATGAAGATTTTATAGAATTTGACTATTTAGAAATTATAAGAAGAAAATAATCTCAGATTTCTATTTCGTATCACAGGTAGATAATAAATATCTACCTGGACTACAGACCTGTATATGAAAAGCAAAGGGAAAAATTTATTTTATAAAAATGAATTCTATGTTTATGACCTTTGGTTTCAAAAGGTTTCCTTAAAGATCTTACACAGACATACTCACAAGCACACAAATAACTATAAAAATGGGACTACTTAATAAACTTTATTAAGAATATATTTAAAACTGATGTTCTACAAAATAAAATATAAAGAAAGTTGAAAGGCAAATAACAGAAGGAGGAAATTGTCAACTGGTAGAGCAGACAAAAAATACTATTCTGAACATATAATAAGGAATTCCTTCAAACGCCCCCCCAAAATTTTTTTTTTAATAGGAAATAAAAAAATAAAAAACAATAGCAAAGAAAGGAGAAAATTTGGGTAATGCCTTACAAAAAGAACACAACTAAGGAAATAATAATGAAGACAAAAATTAAACAACGAGGCCATGGATCACCCATCAGATTGATAAATTTTTCCTAAGCAAATACCAAATGCTTACCAATATGTGGCAAATGTACTGGTAGAGAAAGTACAGAAAGTTACAATGAGGACGTCCTAGGGCAATTTGGTTACATCTGTTAAATTTAGAAATAAACATTTTCTATATCCCAGCAATGCTTTTTTTTTTAATTTTTAAAAAATGTAATCCAGAGACACTCATAGCTTTGGATCATTTACATTAATAAGCTCTTAAGCATTCAGAAATATAATCTTTACTAAATTTTTGTATTAGTAAAAATTTTGAAAAAAAAAAAAAAAAGGAATGCCTAGCTATGGGGACATGTCTACTTTATATTATATAAACACAATAAAATAGCATGCAACATTTTAAAAGAATGATATAGGTCCATATATATTAACAAAGCTCTTCAGGAGACATTCTTATGTAAAAAGGTCAACGGTATAAGCACGGTGTATAGTTTAACATTTATGTATTTAAAAATATTACATATCTTTCAATGTTTTAAAACGTAGTTCTGGACCACAATATACCAAGGGTTGTCATGTCTGCCGAGGGCATGCAAGGAGAATTAGCTGAGCAGAGACCTAATGAGACTCTGCCTTCTTTGTAATGTTTAACTTTTTTTTATTACAAAGTTTTTTGGGTTCGAAGAAAATTGATGGAAACCAAATGGATAATATCCTCCTTATACTCCCTCCAAAAACATAAAATAAAGAGCAAGTAACAACTTCAGCCTTACCAGAAAATAGAAAACATCACAGTCTTCCAATTACTCGTAACTATAGAACAAAATAAATGTTTATATTCTCTATGTCCCTTTGCCCATCCTTTATTGCAAACCTGTGAGTGCAGACAGCAAGGAAGAGAAGTCTCAAAAACTCAGGGCCATGCGGCAAAGAGGAAGGACTTACAGAAAACACAAACAAAACCAGGAACATGAAATAGCAGGTTATTGAATGCAAATATGGACTTGTAATCCCAGGAACAGCTACAGGAAAGGAGCGTGATAATGTGCAGGAAGAGAAGTGGCAGCCTATGAGAAGTATTGGTTTTGAGAAAGAAAGAGATATAGAGGTAAATTTAAAAAACTAAAATTGTGCTTTGTAAAAATGAGGCAGTGAAGGTAAAGAAGTAAACAAGATAGAAAAATTAAAGATCTCACCAAAATGGAAGAGAAAAACAAGGTACACTAACCCTTCCCACTGTTAACAATGCTATTCATAAAGAACCCCACACAGAAGAGCCTTGAGCTGATGATGGAAATAAACACCCCAAAATAGGAATCCTGACCTCAGAATGAATAGTAGAAGAAAACAGACTACATCCATTAACAAACAATACTGACAAAGAGCAGAAAATAGAAATAAAAGATTTTCTATTAATGGAAGAAAATCTTGGCAAAAGGCCATCCATGAAGCTGAATATAACACTATATCCCAAAATAACACTATATCCCCCCAAAAAATAATTATCTAAAACATGACATTAAGAATATTAAGAATATCTGACAGTTCAATCATATTGAAAAATAATTTTAAACTGAAATATAAAGAAAAGAAATTGGTAAAAACCAGGAAGAACTGAAACAAGAATTGAATGTATATAGGGAAGTAATATGAAAGAGACACAATTCTATCAGCAATAAAGTCTCAATTACAAGGTTCCTAAGGGAGAAAGATTTGAGTCAAAACTTAATAAAGGACTCTGAAGAACAGGACATCAGTCAAGTCAATAGAAATGAGATAAAGAAAATAACAAAACAAAACAATCCAAAGAAAAAGTGGTTGGGAAGGAGAAGAGAAAGATGAAGTTGAACACATGCAAAGTAATGACTATCAAGGAGAAAATCAAAACAACATAATAGAAATAATACTGAAAAGATAATTCAAAAAAAAATCCAGAACAAACAAATAAACAGACAATATGAATCTATGAATCATCACTTTGAAAGCGTCTACTAATTACCAGGGAAAATGACCAAGAACAAACCACTATACATATATTCCAAGTTATAAGACTTTAAAGATAAAGAAAAAGAAATTCACAAGGCCTTAGGCACAGAGGTAAAATAGAAAGAATCAAGAAACATATGACCTCACTTATAGGTGAAATACAAAACTGAAAATAACAAAGAAACAAAAACTCATGGACACAGTCAATAGTTTAGTGCTTACCTGGGGGTAAAGGGGAAGGTGGGTGGGAAAGTGGGGTGGGGGGAGTAGGGAGGAAGCATCAAATACATGGTGATGGAATGAAATCTGATTCTGGGTGGTGAGCATACAATGCAATGCGTAGACAACATAATGTAGAATTGTCCACCTACAACCTATGTAATTGTTACCAACCAATGTCACCCCAATAAACTTTACAATAAAAAAAGCAAATGCAAAAGAATTGCAATGACATCAAAGGGCTTAAAAAAACATGCACTGGAAGATGGAGCAGAGTTTGCAAGAAACTTAAGGAAATACAGTAAAAACCAAAAAGGAAAAAAGAAAAGTGCAGACCAAGCTGTGCATCAAGGTTCAAAGCATAAGAAAATAGTCTTAAATATGCCAGAACTCAGGAAACACTTTACAGATGTTTCCAAGGACTCTACCCAAGGATGAGCTTCAAGGAACCAGAAGGTGATTGAGAAAAACCATGCAGAAGAATTGCTGAGCAAGCATTTTGCATTTGCAAAGCTAAGGTTTAGACAAGGGTGGGTTCATGGATTAAACAACAGTGTGCCAACATTAACAATCCTTTTTATTTGGTTAGACAAATTTAAAATAATACAATGAATAAAACGTGAGGAGAAAAAAAAGGGAAAGTATAATAATAAAAATTGACTGTAGTATCAGGAGTATGGATGAGATTCAAGGGAAACCATTTAAAGTTTTAAAAGTTAAGTAAGAAGGAGGGGATTAAGCACCTGAAAATAGTATTAACACAAAGTAATTGCAAGGAGAGAAAGACAGGCCTATCTAAAAGCCAGAAGAAATGAGAGGGGAGAACAATGAATAAAGACAAACAAACAAAGAAACACAGTACATATAAAATAATGCAAATGTAATTACAACACAAGATAACATGACAGGCTTGAGACCAAACATGAGTCATATAAACAAACAGGAATGGGTTTAACTTGCCTAAAGATTTTAAAAGTGCTTCCTAAAACAAAATGTAACTCTATCCTTATGGAAGACACAACCTTAAAATGCAGTAATTCAGTTTAGAGTGAAAGTAACAAAATGCATAAAGAAAAGAGGACCAAACAAAAAAAAACAAAAAAAAAAAGCAGAGCTCACATGTCTGATACCAAGAGTTGCCTTCAAGCCAGAAAGCATTGAGACCAAAAAAAAAAAAAAGATACTTAACAACGTTAAAAGCCATGTTCTATAATGCATATAGCGGCTACATTATTTATTTAACACATAATACAGAACTGGTGATGATAAATTTTATGTGTCAATGTGTCCAGGCCATTGGCTACTCAGATGAGACATTATTTCTACGCCCCTTGCCAGTGGCCTCATTTGATTGGTTAAAGACTTGAGTAGAACAAAAAGAGTGTGTTCCATTCCTGAGTTGCCTGCCCACCTGAGCTGGGACCTTAGTCTTCTCCTGACCTTGAATTGAGACTAACATTGTCACCTCCCCCGCTTCCCAGGTCTTTGTGGACTCAGACCTGAATTTCACTACTGGATCTCTCATTGACAAGTAGCTGATGGTAGAACTTCTCAATCTCCATAACCATGTGAGTCAGTCCCCTCACAGTTCTGGAAGCTGAAGAGTCCAAAGTCAAGTTGCCACATCGGATGACCTGTTTTCCCACTGACAGTCTTGTCACGGTATGCGTGCTCATGAGACAGGAGGGTGCAGATCTCTGTGGGACCTCACTTATAGGCATACTCAGCCCATTTACCAGACCAGCCTGGTCCGCCCCCAAAAGCTCTCACCTTCCCAAGACCATCCATCACCTGGGAAACCAGGGATTTCCACAGGAATTTTGGTGTGACGCCAAATTTAGACCATAGCACTCATTTTACTCATTATGAACACACTAGATGTTATCAAAAAAATACTTCTGGCATTAATCTCTTGAGCCCCTATCATGAGTATCATATTTAAAGAATCTACCCTCCCCCTTCTCTCTGTCTCTCTCTGTCTCTGTTTCTCTCCATCAAAAATCAATAAAATAAAATCTTTAAAAAAAAAAAAAGAATCTCACCCTTTCCCTACGTAGTCACATCAGCTTCCTCCCATGGTCTACCCTCCAGGAATTGCTATTGTTTATGTATTGCTTGCCCTTTAGAATCACTATCAACCAAAAACATTGTACAAAAAAATTAGAAATAATAAAGACAAAACAATTGACTGAGGATATTGACAAAATTCAAATGAATCTGCACACAGAGAGAGAGGAGACATGACGCAAGTTGAACAAAAAAGCCATTTCATTTAACGTAATTCTGCTTTGCCTGATGATATGCTAAAGAACCAAGCGAGATGATATGTTAATGAACCAGGCGAGCAGTTCTAAGTCATTGACGTCCCATCGTTCAGCACACAGTTTCCAAAAACCAGTTAAGGAACCAGTTTTTAAAAATCACTTAGAAGAAGTACATTTTTGACACACACCGATGAAGCCAATTCACTTGCTTGCTGAAATAGACTCTGTCCTGGGTCCTCTCTAAACCAAGGCAAGCTTGACATTGGCCATCATTGGAAGTGGTACAAAAATGAAAATGATCAAGTATACTCCTGGGCTGTCAGCAGAAGGAGTGTTTTCTCAAATCATGCTCAGGTGACCAAAATAACACCATGAGAACAAAATGGCATCGGGAAAAGTGAAAATTAAACACCTATTTCTCATTTCATTACATGTTCTTGAAATTGTTCAAAGAACTTGGATACGGAGAACACAACCTTCCTCGTTCTGAAGTTCCTGTGCATCATTTCTTTGTGTTAGTATTTGTACATGTGTTTGTGTCTCTGGCAGTTTGTGTTTGTGTGGGGACAGAACACATGTGGATGGAATTGTTCTGTCTATGGTTTCACAAACACCTTCTCTAAGACAGATATCCATATACACTTCACTACTCTTCAAAGTGCTTCCAGTCAGAGTTTGTACTTGAAATATTTTTAGATAAATCCAGCAACAACTATACCCGGGAGCCATGAGTAGTTTTAATACCATCCTTCTATGGTTCAGTATCATACTTCCTTTCCTTCACACCTTCATGCTTCTTAATTTCTACCATCTTGACCATTGTTCATCTAAGTGGTCTCTATTAGTGTATGGGAGATCCTGCCTTCATCTGCAACAACATCTGTGTAGTGTTCAGAGCTTCATCTGCAAAAACATGAAGGCTCTTACCTGATCCCCACTTCTTCACTAAGGAAAACCTTTCTCCAGAAATTCTCCTACCGACTCCCTGTTTATTGTCCCAATGTCATATAGCATGGGCTGATGTCTTAATGTCTATTGTCTATTATAATGTCTAATGTCTATGGTAGCATTAGTTTTTCACCTCATATTGAAATTTCTACTTCCTTCATCATCTTTATTTATAATGCTATGGATCATTACTTTTTAATACTGTGCTTATGAAAGTAATCTTTATTGCTGCACACTCATCATCTCTCAGTCTCACTGTTTATTCACTGAGGAATTGTGTAATTGATTTAAAATCTCTACTATAATTCCTGCCATTACAATAAAAGTTATAGGTAGATATAGATATATACATACATACACACATGTATGTATGTGTTTATCTATATCTACCTATCATCTACCTATCTATCATCTATCAATCTATTTATATCTATCATCTATCATTCTCTATCATCTATCACATCTTATCTATTATCTATCAATTATCTGTATATCTACCTATAATCTATTTATCTACCATCTATTATCTATCTATCATCTATCATCTATCATCTATTTATGTATCAATTTATCATCTGTCTATCTATCTATACCTTATCCAACAAAACAATCTCAAAATTATTTAGCCTTTCAACTCCAAAACATCACCTAGAGTATGTATCAATAAACCATAACCAGGATTGTGATCTATAATTTATCACAAAACATGATCCCATCTCTGAAATCATAAACGTTGCATGCTTTGACCACAAACTCCTTCCATTGACCTCTTACTGGCTTTATTTATGTTAGACCTGTTTTGTCATTTCATTGAGACAAAATTGTCCATTGATCTCTGCTCCTCTGCTATCCCATAGCTTTCGGTTTAATGAGGGACATGGGACGGGACACAATTACACCACATTCCGATTCAGACCTGCGGCAGGCCAGCACTTCCTCAGATCCTGTGGATTCTCTTCCTTTAATATCTCCCAAATTCATTCAATTATTTTCCATCTGTATGGCACGTTTTTAAGAACTGACAAGTCATCTCTTGCCTAGATGATGCTGACGTTTCCTTAGTGACTTTCTTGACTCCTGGATGATGGTATGGTCAACATATTCATGATAGTGCAGCCTGAGTGATCTTTTTGAAAATGATGTCTTAGATGCCATCCTTGTTCAAAATATTTCAGTGCCAATTGTGCTGACTTTGGAGTCAAGAACAAATTGCCTAACATGAGTTATGAGACCCAGGGGATGTTTCCTGTGCAGTCTCTGTCCCCACTGTCATCTTATTTCCTCATATGCACTCCACGGCCAAGCCAGGCAGCAGGGTTTTCGATGAATTACTCTTCTTCACACTCAGCAATGTGATGCGTGTTGTGTCTCTGATGGAAACCCGTGCCCATATGCAATTCCCCTAACTTCTTGTTCACTTATATTTTCCCTGGCCTCAGGCTTCTGATGCACTAGAGGGGAGAACTATTTTTATTTATTTATTTATTTTTATTTATTTTTTTGACAGAGAGAGAGAGATACAGAGAGAGAGATACAGAGACAGAGAGAGAACTGAACTGGGGGAGCTCCCAGTTCAGCATATGATTCTGCATGGGCCGGGGCCGGGGCCGGGATTCAATCCCCGGTCCTCAGCACTGCAAAGTGAGCACTTAACCCACTAAGCCATCCCAGCTTCCCCGGGAGAACTATTTTGATAGTGTTGTTTTTACTGCATTTAAATCAGAGCCATGTGCCACCCAGACACTACATGGATTTATGCCCTGAAATAAAAAGTGTTGTGAGTTAATCATGTCTATGCCTCTAAATAAAAGGTGCTATGATGAGCAAGAGGCATTGGGTTCATTGTCTAAATCAGTGGTCTCGACCTTTTTCCACTTGTGCACCCCTTTTAAACCCATTTCTATACATTGCACTCCTTGTTTTTAGAACAGCTGTTTTTAAATACTGACACTTGTTCAGTACCTACATTCATGTAATGTAGTAGAAAAGAGGTCATAAATGAGGAAAGCACAATTATTACACTCAAAGTACAAACCACAAATTGGATTTTATAGCATTCACAACACGGCTAAATATTGTTACTGATTGTTTTCTGTGTGCCCCTGAGTGGCCCCGCAGATACCCCCGGGGGTACCAGGACCACAGCTTGGGGACCAATGGTCTCAATATATATTTTCTTGTGTGTTGTTTTTGCTTCACTTGTGGCCAAGTGAGGAGTGTAAGTTATGGGGATTAAATTGTGGAATTCATGCAACTGGCCCGTGGCTTTCTACCTACCACCCACCACTTGGATTTGAGTTGCTTTGAATGTAATTAATAATATAAGCTCTACACTTGGGTTTAGATTTCTGAGATCTCCATCGTGACTGCCACCAAGATGGTAGAATTTTAAAAAGAAAACCTAAAAAATACACAAGAAAGAAAGAACAGAGGCCTTAACGATGAAGGGGGCACACCATCATCTTGGATACAGGAAAAAAAAAATAACTCCTTGAAGTTATTGCAAACCAAAGGCAATGAAAAAAACGTTTGAAACATATATGTGCCTGGTGGACTCTTTTTCCATGAATCAGATTTTGACCTGAAATCAAAGAATAACTGCATTTGCTTTAAAGATATGCTTCTGAAGTTTTACCTTCAAAACAGGAGAAGGGGGAAGCATGAAAGAATCATAAAGGAAAACATGCTTGTTAATCTGGAAGAAGAGAGGGAATTCCTTAGCAGAACGTTTGAGATCTGAGAGACAGAACAGGAAGATATGAAAGAGAAAAAGGAATGACCCTCAATCTGGTTCCTTTTGAAGATCAAATTTCAAAGGAAAGATGTTTTAGGTACTACTAGAATCAAGAGGGTAATTATTATCCACAAAAAAAAACAAAAATGAAGTCGGGTAGTGTGATTCATCCAGAGGGATCCGGGATCCAATATAGGGTTTGGAGACATACTGTTAACACATCAAGTCAGTAATGAGAGCAATCAGCAAACAAGCCCTCAAAGACTGAGAGAACATGGAACAGTGGCTACGTAAAAGATGGACAGACGAGGCCAAACATAGGAATCTCAGAAAATATATATAAATCTTATTAGGAGAGTTTCACATGCCACAGTTACTGTGGTTGGAAATAAAGGTATGGCCTGCGTACTGAGTAAACATACATTCTAAAGATTAGAAATAGAATTAAAGCATGAGTTATATGTGGAATATGGAGGATAGATATGCTGAAATGCAGCATGGCAGGACCACAATACACAGAACAGTTTTTCAGATTGCTTGTTAGGTTAATTGAACACCACCGCCTGTGTGCTGTTGTCCAATTCAGGAAAGTATAGGTAGAAAAATAATGGTTGAATAGTTATGTTTGGCTCACTTAGAAGTGACTGAATATGTATTACTTACTCTGCAGGAACTCAAAAGAAAAAAAGTCTAGAGGATATGTCAGAGGATATATGTCTGAGTCTGAAAAGCAAAGTTAAAGGAGGGAGGAAGTACAGCCACCCAACACTAGATAGACAGAATCAAAAAAGCCAGCTTAATAATCAAGTTACAGAGGAGAGTGAGTGCATTGAGGGAAATAGTCTGGGTACATACGAGGCCTGCCAATTAAGTCCATGAACTTGCCACCATGTGCTTACATTGGCAGCACTGTACAAACAACTGGGTAAGGTTTCAACCTTGATGTATCAGTATCTCACAGCTATGTTCATATCAATGTGAAGCAGTGTCTGGCTGAGTGGCATTCATTATTATTGTTTTTGTGTGCTGTCATGAGAATGTTGAAGCATGAATTAGAGCAATGAACAAACATTAAATTTTTTGTTAAAAACAAACAAATGAGTAGAAGTGAAATCAGGGACATGTTAGTCCAAGTTGATGGGGATAATGCCATGGAGAAAACAGCAGTGCATAAATGGATTAAATATTTTTCTGAGAGGTCAGGGCAGCCAGTATGGTGCAAAACTAATGAAAACATTGCAAAAATTTACCAAATTGCGCATCAAAATTGTTGGCTGACTGTCAAAAGCATAGCAGGCCATGTTAACATCAATACAGAAACAGTTAGGAAAGTCTTCACTGAGAATCGTGTCATGAGAAAGGTGTGTACAGAAATGGTCCTGAAGGACCTCACTGTTTAACAAAATCAAAGGAGAGTTGAAGCTTGCCAAGACCTTTTGGAGAGGCAAGACGGTGTTTGGGGCTGTGTTATCGCTGGTGATGAAACATGGGTGCACCAATATGACCCTGATACAAAGCATTCAAGTGCACAATGGAAGTCAGCCAATTCTCCATGACCAAAAGTGTTTGGTCAGTCCAAATCAAGAGTCAAAAGACATCGCTTACCATACCTTTTTTGATATCAGAGCAATTGTGCATTATGAATTTGTACCAACTGGACAGTCAACCATGGAAGTACTGAAAAGGCTGCATAGAAAAATTAGAAGAAAGCAACGTGAACTTCTCACCAACAACTCATGGCTCTTGCATCACAACAATGCACCAGCTCACAAAGTACTGCTTGAGAGGGAGTTTTTAACCAGTAAACAAATAGCAGTATTGGAACACCCTCCCTACTCACATGATCTGGCCCCCAATGACTCTTTTCTTTACTTGAAGATAAAGGAAATTGAAAGAAAGATAATTTGATAACATTCAGGACATCAAGAGTAATATGACAACGGCTGATAGCAATTCCAGAAAGAGTTCCAACATTGCTTTGAAGGGTGACATTGGTGCATAGCTTCCCAAGGGGAGTACTTTGAAGGTGACCATAGTGATATTCAGCAATGAGGTGTGTAGCACTTTTTCCATGATGAGTTTGCCAACTTAATTTTCAGACCCCATGTGATTTAGAAACATGAGAAATAGCTAAAATCCAAGAATGTTAACACCTAGGAAAATACAGATAGTAGAAAAACAGAGAAATTAAAGTTATCTTGTTACCAATAATAAATCCTAAGAATATGTAGCCTTCATTTACACCTGCTTTATGTACCATTCCTCCTGAGTATAGGGTTGAATCCCTGAACAACAAATCTGTTATAGCCAAAACGTATCTTTTTTTAATGTGAGGAAGTAGGAAATCACTTTTAAAACATTGTGTCCTTACAGATGCACATTTGTGATTAAATTGAGCAATTTCAGCCCACTGTTTAAAAAAAAAGGCCATATTATGCAAAAATTATGCACAGAGCAAATAATAAAGGATGTGACTGAAGAGATTAAAAGTTAAACAAACCTGCAGAAATCACAGCATGGCGACAAATGCCAGATGGCTGCAAGGTCCCCAGGGTTCTTTGGGAGCTTTGAAAGGGTAGGTTGCCTGTCATCTACCAGATTTGCACCCCTATCAAAGAAGGAAATGTTTCTGAAAACACACAGCTTCAAAGAGCACTTGCTTTGAACTCAGTGTGGGATTCTGGTCTAGTTCAAGGTTCTAACAAGACCTTTCCCCTTGCCCTCAATGCTATTCATTTGTTTTACATACGTATCCAAAGATAGTTCTGAGACGGAGTCTTCACTTTAACAGAGGGATTGGGTCATGGACGCATTGGGTCACGCAGAGAAGACTTCGGGGCCCCAAGTGAGATCCAAGCTCCTGATGCATGGGGGACTACTAGTATTTGGAGGAGCCTCTGCTTCTAGAAACATTTAACTTTTGTCTTTACAAAAACTAAGAATTATACAGCATGAAACCACTGAAGAGCGTACAGACATCGAAGAAAGACACACCAGGTTTTGAATCTCAGATCTGCCACTTTACCAGTTCTATGTTCTTGAATTGCAGTTTTCTTGTGCTTTTAGAAGGAGGGGAATAACAATGCCTAGGTTGTGGGTTTTATGAGGATGGAATAAAACATACTACTCATAACGTACCTGACACATCATGTCTGCACTCAATTAGATCTGTCATTGTCAACTTCTTCCTTCCTCTACACCTGTGCATACACCACACACTCTCTCTCTCTCTCTCTCTCTCTCTCACTTCAACTCTCAGGTTTTACTCTGGTGTAAAATAATCCTGTACATACCATGAAAAATACAACGCAACATACATGCAATCTGCCTGAAATCTTCCGTGCCCATAACACATAGCATGTGCATGCCAGTTACACTTCTAATGCCCACTAGCTACAATGGAGCTAGGTAGCTAGTGCCTATTTTATTGTAAAGGTGGTTGGAGAGTGTTAGGGACCGAGATTTAAACTTAAGTGGGAAACAAGTATTTCGTTCTGTGAGCTCAGAAAAATATTCTAGACATTCTTACAGCAGTCCTATACTATGTCGCTAGCAAATTCACTCTCTCTCTCTTTCCAAACTCTGTATTTCACATTTCCCTCCTGCTTTTTATTGCGAACACTACCTCCATTCCTTATTCAGCTAATGACCTTGCCTAGCAAATCACAGAAATAAAGAATGTTACCTTCTCCACGTGACATATGCATTCTAATTTCTCTTCAATTAAGACACACAAACCAGTTGTGTCTTTGTGTAAAATAAACCTCGCCAATTTTTTAATGGTTCCTATATTCTTCTGCCTCCAGGATAAATTGACTCTTAACAATTATGTCCCTTTTCTCCTTCAAATTAATTTTTTTTTCTGTACAAAATCATTCTCACCAACTGTCAAACGTGCTTAATAATTTTCCTCTTAAATAAAATAACTGTGATGATGTACCACTTACATGCCATTATTTTTCTGCTCCATTCACAGCAAAACTCCTTTGACACGTTTTCTCTCATGCTCCACGTTGAATTCATAATAAAATTCCATTAGATCTAATTAATATACATATCATGAATCTAAATACTTCTGGCCTTCTGGCTTCTTCCGCTATTACTGCCTTAAGGGCAGCCACTGTCGCCTCCCTCCTCACAGTCACAACGGCATCATGGCCTGTCTCCTTGCTTCCTTCCCAGCCTCTAGGGCCTCTTTTCCACACAGCCATTCATCTAAAAATTTAATTAGATCATATGAGTTTCCCAGGAATGATATCCAACATCCTGATAAAGCCCCAAATAATATTACATGACTCCTGGTTTCATCTCTGCATTCATCCATCACTCACTGCTCCAATGTCATTGAGTTATTGGCTTTTCTACTGCCCACAATGCTGTTTACACCTCAGGGCCTTTTCACTTACTTTTCTCTCTGCCTCTAAGGCAGATCACCCCCATGTGCAGAAAGGATACTCTCACACTTCAAAGGGGTCTTTGCTCATACATCAGGGAGGACTTCTCTCACTGGGTCATTAAAAAAGTCTATCCCCTGCCTCTCTGGAATCCAGGAATCAAGTTGGTAAATATGTTCTGTGAAAGGCCAGCACACAAATACTTTAGGTCTCATGGCCACATACAGTCTCTGTTGCATAGTTTTCTTTCTGTTTCTTTTTACAATCCTTTTAAAATATAAAATAGCATTCTTAGCTGGCAGGTTACACCAAATCAGGCCAGGGGCTACATCTTGCCCATTGGCTATAATCTGATCCTACCAAAAGATTACAATATAAATTTTATAAAATTTTGATCAGCATGTATTTGTACATGTCACCTGAGTTAGAAGATACTGCCCATGATGTGATGAAAGAGGCAATGTTATTCTTCTCCTCATTCCTATATTTACTCTTTGGCATTTGAAAAAAAATACAGTGAGGTAGCCAGGCTATGTCTTTCCTGCAGTTGAGAACAACGGGGCTCTGAGACATGATTAGTACCAATCGCAGGTTCAAGACCACAATTCAGGGACTCCTCTGAACCTGAACTGAGTGCTGACAGTGCTATTCATTCTGTAGCTTAGATAACAGCTGATGGCTAATATTTTCTCTGTGGAGAAAAACAAAACAAAACAAGTCCTTTAGGAAACAACATTCGCCTTCTGAACAGTGACTTACGGCCGGCCCAGCGACAATGATACCCATCTTATACTCAACATCTCAGCAACAATAATAGACAAAAAGATACAATGTCATAAAATGTATATTGTAATATTTGTTATATTTAGTAATAGATGGTGAACTATGTGCTGTTATAAAAGAAAATCCAATTTACTGGCTGCTGCTTTCACTTTGGATTTGACAAATGCTCAGTCTTGAAGCCGTATTTCAACCTCTTCATTCATCATTTGTAGCATGTACAATAATGTCTTCTTAAGACAGATAAGGCAATTCTTTCCATCTTATTTACTTCCCATTTAATGCTCATGTCTATTTGAATTTGCTAGGTGCAAATATGTGAAAAAATATTTTTGTGGTAAAAGATCTCTTTGACTGTGAAATTGATCCTGACTTTACCATTTAGGTTCGAATCTGCTGGTTGTATCCTTGTTTGTCTGACAAGAAGCATGCAAACCCAAACAATGCCTTTATTCCACACATGAGCATCACGTAACTTAGCAATCCATTTCAAATCTAAACAACGTCATTAAGTCCAGTATTTAATGATTCACCTTATGTAATTTAATTAATGTGAAAGTAAGCTTTCTGAACGTGTTAGTTATTCTTCAATTTGCATCTAAAAATTTGTATCTTGAGATAAAAAATAATCTTCATATGGGATCCTAAAACGTTAGTTCTGTTATTTACTTACTCTTAGACCACTATTTTAGAAAAATGTAAAATATTATGTGAAGATCTATCTTGGGAACTAAATCTAATATTTTGAAACAATCACAAAGACTTTCAGCTAAACACGTGCCATAAAAAAATTTATTTTTCACAACTCCTTATAAAAATTCCAGCAAAAATGAAGTAAATGAATACAAGGTATATATTCTCAAGCACATGAACAACAGAGAGGTGAACAGAAAACAAAACATGTGAACTATATCCACAATATTTTAGGGGGATAGAAAGTATATAGATGAATGCCACCTGACTTTCAGAGTAGAGCAAGCTAACATCTAGACGCCAGGTGAGAGCAAAGCTAATACAACTCAGTTTAGTGCCTGGCAAAACACTCAAGGAGAGAATAAAACAGGAAAGACACAGGAGCCGTGGCTCTGTTGGAGAACAGAGAACAGGTAAAATGGAAAACATTCAGTCACATTTGAAAATTAAGTAGCATTACTTGTCATAAGTGTGTCCCAAATATTGCATGATCCCACGCAATACTTACTCTAAAAAAAAAAAAAAAAAAATCTCACTTTCTCTGAAGTCCAAACGTAACTAATCACCCTCTAATTTTGTATGCTGGGGCTTTCAATCTGAGAGAAGGGTGAAAAGTGGGGCTGAAATCTGTAGATGGATTAGTTGGAAGTGGGCATAAGAAGCAGTATCATCTCTAGATTCCTCCTCCCACTCCACCCACAGAGGAAAACGCCCCTCCAGGAGCTCAGCGGCTGATGAGGCTTTATTCCCTGGAGAAACTGGCTCAGAGAGAGTGGATATAGGCACAGGTACTCTTTGTGGGAAATCAGGGTGAGTCACCAGTCTGAAAACACTGGGATTAAGTGAAAGTCTAGATCAACTGTATCCAACTGGTGACCTTCAGGCTGCACATGACCTAGGACAGCTTTGAATGCAGCCCAACACACATTCATAAACTTTCTTAGAACATTATGAGATTTTATTTTTGCAACCTTTTTTTTTTTTTTTTTTTTTTAGCTCATCAGCTATCATTAGTGTTAGTATATTTTATGTGTGGCCCAAGACAATTCTTTTTTTTCCAATATGACCCAGAGAAGCCAAAAGGTTGGACACCCCTGCTCAAGATAATAATGACTGAGATTTTCTAGGTTACAAATTCTTTAAAACAAAGGCTATAACAGAGGCAAAAAAGGACATTTTGTAATGATAAAGGATTAAATCCAGCAACAGGATATAACCTTTATAAACACACACCCATTCTAGGAGGACCTAAATATATGAAGCAAATATTGATGGGCATAAAGGGACTTTAACACCCTATGAACATCACTGGATACATCATCCAGACAGAAAATAAAATAGGAAACCACAGCTTTTATGATACATTACACCAGATGTATTTAATTGCTGTTTTTAGAACCTTCCACCAAAAAGCAGTAGAATATGTGTACATTTCAAGTACATATAATACATATTCCAGAATAGACTACACATGAAGCCACACAGCAAGGCTCAAACTTTTTAAGATTGAAGTTATATCAGGTATCTTCTTCGATCACAGCTAGAAAATAAGAAATCAATGACAAGGAAAAAAACTTAAAAACACACCAAACACATGGAAGCCAAATAACATGGTACTGAACAATGAAAGGGTTAACAATGAGATTAAGGAAGAAATCAAAAGCTACCTTGAGACAAACAAAAATTAAAACACAGTGAACCAAATTTATGATACACAGCCAAAGCAGTTCCAAAAGAGAGATTCATAGCCCACACAGATGTAGTTTAGGAAACCAGTAAAATGTCAAATAAACAATCAAACTTCACACTTAAAGCAACTAGAAAAAGGACAAACAGAGCCCAAAGTGGGTAGAATATAGAAACTAATGAAGATCAGAGCAGAAATAAATAAAGTAGGGTTAAAATTTTTTAATCAAATCAAGAGCTGTTCTTTTTCATTTTGTTTTGCTTTTTTAGAAAAGGTAAACAAAACTGAAAAACCTTTAACCAGACATATCAAAAAAGAGAGTGAGGACACAAATACATAAAATCAGAGAACTGGCAACTAACACACCAGAAATATAAAGGATTATAAGGAAATATTATGAACAATTATATACCAACAAATTGGACAACATGGAGAAATGGCTAAATTCCTAGAAACATTTAATCTTCCAAGACTGAATGAAAAAGAAATAAAAAATCTGAACAGATCAATAACTACTAAGAAAATCAAATCAGTAAAAAAAACCCAAAAACCTCCCAACAAACAAAAGTTCTGGACCACATGATTCATGAATGAATTTTACCAAAATTTCAGAAAAGAATCAACCTTCTTACACAATTCCAAAAAATTTAAGAGGAGGAAAGATTATTTTATGAGGCCACTATTATCCTTATTTCAAATCAGACAAATACATTACAAAAAATAATGATTTCAGGTTGATATTCTATGACTTCACTTATAGGTGGATTATAAAACTAAAAGGAACAAAGAAACAAAAACTCATGGACACCGTCAATAGTCTAATGGTTCCCTGAGGATAAGGGGGAAGGGGTGGAGGAGGGAGGGGACATCAAATATATGATGATGGAGGAAGAACTGACTTTGGGTGGTGAGCACATAATGTGATACATAGATGATGTAAGGTAGAATCGTACACCTGGAACCTATGCAATTTTTACCAACCAATGTCACCTCAATAAATTTAACAAAATAAAATAAAATCACCAAAAAAATAATAATACTTATTGATCTCTCACTATTCACAGGCATTTTTATAAGTGTTAGGAACATAACCATGTATGAAGACATAATATTCTCCAGTCCATAAAACTTACACTCTAGTGGGGGGAGGAGAAGAAGGCTGACAACAAATCCAATAAATAAGTGAAGTGTGTATGATGCAGGATGAAGATTAATACAAAAGGGGGAATAGGAAACGCAGAAGGATATTTTAACTATCTGATCAAAATACATTGGAGGCTTGGCCCAGGGTAGGGGTGAGGGTTGGGTGACAGTCATAGGGTTGTGTGGTTGTAAAATTTTTAAGAAAAGCAATTTTCTAAATTAGACCATTGTTCATTGCCTGCATTCAAGGAAAGCACTTTGGCTAAGTCCATGTCGATCTTCAAGAGCTAGCTTTTAGGAAGACTTGGTGTTGAGGTTGCAAACATGTCTTGTAGGTCACCTTTCTAAATTTCTTCAGTTGACAACCACAAATCTGCAGTCAGAGAATGCCTTTCACAAATGGACACACTAACGATTCCTAACCTCTGTGGAAAACAGAGTTTGCACGGCTTGCTTGTTTGTAGCAGTCACCTGGCTTGCTCATTAACACTAGAGATGTCTGAGTTTCACTCCAGACTCAATTACTCAAACTCTCTGCATATTACCCAAAACAGCAGTTTTAATAAACAGGCCAGGTAACGTACACATACCTACCATCAGATAGCCACTCATTTGCTAATGGGATAAGGTATGATGAACAAATAAATCCTTATTCACTCTGTCTTTCCTCTTAGGTATTTAGAAATCTCAGTACCTCACAAGAACAGTTAGATCCCGTCTTTCTAGCCTTACCATTCCCCTTACATTTATTTAGAATAAGGGGATCACCATTAAGATAAAAAAGGGTAAGCTACAGGGCCCCCCATTTCCATGAGCCTTGTACTCCACTTTATGGTGGTGCCAAATTGCATAAACAATTATGGTCTGACCGAACATAAATAGTCTCTGAGAATGCATGAGGGATGTCCTGAAAAAATCCAGCCATTGTTAACATAAGGAGAATGGGCTACATAGGCTGGATACTTTCCGGACAGCACATATATACAATGTATGTATGTGTGTGTGTGTGTGTGTGTATGCATCTATGTAGGTAGGTAGGAATATATGTATATGCATACACACACACATACATACCAGTGATTCCAAAACAAGTATACACATTTTAAGAGATGTTATTTGTGTATTACTTTTTGAAGTTGAATTGAATTACACTAGCAATGTGTAGTCTGACATTCACTCGAAAAATGGCATTAATCTAATGAATGCTAGCATCACCATGTAACAAGCAGGACAGTCAAAGAAAATGGTAGAAGCATGGTTGTCATTAGAGGATTTCAAGACCATTTTGAAGTGGTATTTGAAATTTGAGGACATTGGGGAAGTACAATGACAATGGAGGTGTGAGTGTGCAATAGAACCTCCAACACACCTAACAATAGCATACGTGCGTGATAGTGTGAGATCCAGGGTAAATCAAAATGGCATGTACAATGATACAAGTGGACATTTATGTCAATGTTGCTCAAGCAGTAGTTCACTGTCATCAGAAGTGTCTGGACACCGATGGTCACCACTTTGAGCACCTCTTGTTATTGCAGAAGTCTAATGTGATTGTATTCATCTTCTATTACTGGTATATATTGAGAATTACAATTTTAGTACCTTTTTATTCCTTTCTTAAAAATGTGGACATACTTTTTGGCACCCTCAGTAAATAAATAAATAAATAAATAAATAAATAAATAAATAAATAAATAAATTCACGCAGACTCCTTTGCAGAATAATCCTTGCAAACTAGAAAGCAGAGGTGAGGTACCCAGTACCAAAGCTAGGAAGACAACCCAGGTTCTTTTAACACCTTGTAAAATTCACATATTTACAATCAATTTAAACAATTGTCACTTCTTGATTTGAAATTACTTATTTGCATTTTATATTAGATAATTGTGTTAGCATTCTTAGAGAAAAAGAAAACCTTGGTATTTTGAAAAAAAATCCAATCATCTGAATGAATGCGTAGGTTTAGGGTACTTCGCTTTTTGCTATTGATTTACTACTTCTGCTAAAGATTACTACAGAGCACACACATACACACACAAATTCACACAAAAAAAGTATATTTCAGATTATCAGGAGGTCAATTAGTACAGTTTAGTTATGTTATGAAAACGTGAAAGAGGAAGTTTGCCTGCATAGAGATAAATGCCTTGGTGAGTTTTAAATATTTAAGTGGCCTAATAGGCTTAATAAAATATTTAATATAGTTCTTCCATATATGTTTTTAGATTAGCAAAGTAGCTGGTGGTTTCTTTTGCACAATAAAACTTCTGTACAATTATTTTAAAAAAGAAATAAAGTCCTGCATCAGTTTATACAAGGACACCAGTGCCTTAGTATTGATTCTTCATCTACTCTTAGTTATCTCTGGCCACACAAATAATCCATCAGGAAGCGCGCGCACGCACGCACGCACGCATGCACGCGTGCGCACGCACGCGCACACACACACACACACACACACACACACACACACACTGCTGGCAGATGGTTGAAAATGCAGTGTTTTTTGTTTTCCTGGCATAGAAGAGACATTCACAGCAAACTCTGAGGTCCCTACAGACAATGACAGGTGTTTCTGGAGGCGCTGTGAACAGCAGTGAACTCAGTGAGTGCAAACACAGCAGCCAATGAGCATCTGATGATGAACAACCCAGTGCATGAGTGCAGGTCTGTGTTCTTGACTGAAAAACAAGTGGGCTTCTTCACCAGGTGTTTGAGTAAAGAGATGTTTAATTACAAACTTGATCATGGCTGTTGGGTCAATAGCCTTAGACTCTAACATACAACAACCAGATCAATTGATCATCAGGCCACTGGTGCTGACCCATCAGGATAAGAAAAAATGGCTTCTTCCCTGTTAGACCTACAGACTCAAAAATCATCTGTTCACAGGCATCAAGCTGATATCCAATTTCAGCTCCTACAGAAGCACATTAGAGAAAATGGGTATTTTTCTTAAGAATTGTTTTCCCCGCCACGTGTGACAGTGTGATACTTACACTGCTGTCAGAGCTCATTATGGACCCCATTGATTATACTGTAGGAGTATCAACACAACTGACTGGTTTATTCTCCCAGAGGACTGTGGTTTAGTTTACCTCAGGGTATCCTTGTTGCCTATGAAACATTTTTCACACACACGTGCACCCACACATGCACAAGTACATACACACACACAAGAAATTCAATCACCTTTCCTGTTCCATGAGCTAACAACCCTCCATCACCACAAAAAAAGGGTTACCAAAGGGGATGTTATTAATTAATTGTGTAAATCAAACATCAAGGGAATGATGTATTGTCAAACAATAGACTGCCTAAGAGGAAGGTCAATTCTATTGGGACAGAATCACACTATGCAAAAGTATACCAGTAAATTCAGACTCTAAGTCCCCTGTGTAATATGTAACGATCATATTAAATATGTAAGAATGGAAAACAAGTAAGACTTTTGCAATTTTGTATATTATAAAAACACTTTTCTGATCTTGGTAGCACAATTTTTTAAGGGAAGACAGTAAACACTGATCCTAAGAAAAAAGTTTATCATACTTGACTATGTGATAATATCAATAGGCATCACTCAGAGATAGAAAATATAAGTCACAGAATGAGTGTAGATATTAGCACCACATACAACAATGATTTTATATTTAGTTTATACAAGAGAAGAATAGCCAATGGCTAATAAGTGGAAGGCCGTACAATGCATATTAGAGCAATCATGTAATACCTTTAAGAGCCAAAGAATGGCTACTAGGATGAAGATTGACAAGATGAGGCATGGTAAAGATGTATACCAAGGAAAACTGTTATGTATTGCTGGAAGCAGAGAAAATTGATACACTCCCTTTGTGCAAAAGTTTGACAATATCTATTAAAGATTAGTATGCCCAACTGTTTCTACTCAGCAACCCACACCTACAACATGGTATGTGCACCATGAGGCATTGGTTTCTTCATTTGTAAGCATCAGAATTTAGAACTATTAAAATATTCATCAACAGTAGAAATGGATAAAAATAATGTATATGTATAGTGGAATTATACACAAAAATAAACTACTGATCCAATGATTGTGTTGTTGCAGTATTGCAACAATAAGTATCTTTGGCAGAGACCAAAGGTTTCCATGGGTGTTTTAGATAGAACCATACGTCCACTAACCTACTTTTTTTTCTGTTCTTCCATATATCATGCACCAACTATAGTTTATTCTCATTATCTGAAACAATGAATGAAAACATATCAACTTGATTCATTGGATAATTCTTTTTAATTGTTAAATGTATTGGAGTGACATGGGTTGGTAGAAATTATATAGGGTCCAGGTGTACAATTCTATATTACATCATCTAGGTATGGATAATTTTTATTTACCACTTACTTCTTAGTTTCCACACTAAATGTGTCTTATTTCATCTTATGCCGGTTGCATCAGCGACAACCTCTCAATGAAAGTTAAAAATAGGTAGCAAGAGCAGACATCCTTACCTCTCCCCTACCTAACACGGAAATTATTCAGGATCTCACCTTTAGGTTATATGGAGGCTTTTCAGGATCCTTTAGAAATTTTCCTCCTATTCCAAGTTTGTTGAGAATTTTTATCGTAAATGCATATAGGATTTTATCAAATGGTTTATTCTCTATAGTTAGATGGTCATGTGACCTTTGTTCTTTATGCAGTTGGTATACTTTATTAATTAAAATTTGTTCAGATGATGTATTTGGATTATTGTCATTGTTCATCTACAAACTCAAAACATAATCATTTTAAAGTACCTGGGAGTGTGTAGACTATAACTATAATAGCTTTATGATCCTGATGATGTTTTTTAAAAACAATAAAGTTGGATCTTCCATGTTATCAAAAAAAAAAAAATTTAAAGGTTAAGCAAAATTAAATCCCTGGAATAAATTCCATTTGGCCATGGGGTATAATCCTAGTTATAGTTTGCTGGGTTTAGTGTGCTAATATTTTGTTGATGATTTTTACTTATATATTCATGAGAGATTTTGATCTGTGGTTTTCTTTCCTTGTGTTATATATTTTTTCATTGTTTGAGAGAGAGACAGAGAGAAGCGGGAGAGCCCAGAGCAGTCTCCATAGTTGTACATCCTGAGTTGTGACATGGTTTCATTCTACACAGGTGGATGTGGGGCCACACAGGGCAAGAACCGAACTGGAGGCCTCCCGCATAGGATGTGAGAACCTCCGCTTCCAAGTCATCCCAGTGGTTACCAGTTGTGCTGCAGTTCAGTATATGGTTTTTCCTGAGCCAGGGCCCGGATTCAATCCCTGAGCCTCATGGTTGCAAGGCAAATGCTAAACCTGCTGAGCAATTTTGGCATCCCTCTTCTGATATCTTTATCTGGCTTTGGTGAAAAGGTTATATTGGCCTTATAAATATGTGCAGTGCCTCTTTCTTTATAGGGATAAAACATTTTTTATATTGCTGCTACAAATAACTTGCTAAGGTCTATCATGTATCTGCTGATTTCCTCTATAGAGAAATAAGAAAATGTACTGTGAGTTTGTAGCTTATCTTTCCTTATTCCCCAAAGCTAGTTATCTTATGCCCTAAACTACAGATTTAATTATCCACATCTTTATTATGCTTACCTTGCCAAATAAGCTATTTTTAGGAATTCTTTAATCTCTCCTTGAATCCAGTCAGCATTTTCATATCCTCTTGGAACTACAAAATCTTATCACATAATGTACCTGGGAGACAGGGCATATTTATTCAAAATTGCCTTATGTCTTATCTACATTAATTAGTTATGTCAAAGAAAACTAGTATTTCATGTAATGCCTGTGCTTATGCATTGTGCTCCAATGAAGATAAAAACAGGCAAAGGGGCTTTAAGCTCTTTAATACTAAATAAGGACATGCTAATAAGGATAAAAGAATTATAACTGCAAATTTTGAATTAGTATTAACTCTGATTTTCCCCTTTGATCAGATATTGTCCTTTTAAAAGAAATTTAACTCAAAGCTGTGGTGTTTTTCTTTTTTATGAAAGATCATTTTTCATAGTAAGTCTGATTTTGGTGAAAGACAATTCCATTTCAAAGTCCATGGTATGACTTTGGTTTAGCAAAAATAGAATACTTACTATGTATGAGGAGCTTCCCATTTAGGAACTAACTTTTAAAAACAATAAAAACACAATTCTTGCTCTCAGAAAAAAAAAAAGTTAATCTTGGGTAAAACCAGCCAAGAAATAAACATTGGATGCTATTTAAAAATTAATGAAAACAAAGCAATCTTCAATTCTGGTGTATCATATTATAAGACCATATCATAGTTGAGGAAGATATTCGTTCCATGTTCTTTATGTGAACCTTATGTTTAGATAACTATGTCATACATTTCAAATAAACATAAGTAATGATCACAAGAACCTGTATAGACTGCTAACCATCACATGACACAGTCTTAAGTTCCTTATAGGTTTACATTTGATCACATAAGAGAAGTATTTTAATTATCTACTCTACCCTTAAAATGACTGAGTCACGAAGACACGAAAGTACATTTTTCATGTTTATAGAACCTTTGAAAAATTTTTAAAGTATTTTTTAGTTAAAGCTTGGGCAGCCGGGCTGCACAACCCAAACTCTTAAGCCCGTTAAATGCCTTTTAGCTCCAGCTAGGACATAAATTATAAAGTTTATTAGCTTGCAATTTAACACTGATATTTCTATCAAGTTATGCCTGTACACATTTTAAGAAGTCAAGAAAATTCTACTGAAAAAAATCTTCACAATTTAGAACTTTAAAATTACTAATGTTAAGAGATACATTGTTTTAGAATTATTTTGATCTAACCAGATAACTTTTAAAGCTTTTTTTTCCCACAAGATGGAAATAACACTTTTTTATGTGTGATTTGATTGAAGAAACAACAATTTAATCATTGTCTGGAGTTACTTTTCATTTTAAATAAGAAATATAAAAATATCTTAGGAGTTGTGAAAACTAAAATAGATTAATTTGGAGAAAATAATCTCTAATATTTTTTGCAGCTCTAAAATTTAAGACAATGAATTTATTAACATCATTAGCAAATATATGTTGTAATGATTTAAAGGGTAATAATCTCTGATAATTGGAAACTTAGATAGGTATTTATATCATGTTCTAATAAAATATAACATAATAAAAGTTGTATTTGAATTAATATAACCTCAAATTTGTGAGCACTAGCTTCAAAAATATTAACCATAGTCAAAGCAATTCCACTTAAATTCACATTCTTCTGCATAGTGTGCTAGGGCTGCTATAAAATATCACAGACAGGATGGCTTAAACAACAGAAATTAATTTTCTCAGTCTTGGAGCTTAGAAATTTAAGGTCAAAATGTCAGCAAGTTTGATTTCTCCTGAGGTTTCTTCCCTTGTTTTGTAAGAGAGGGCTACCTTCTCACTACATCTTCACACAGCCTTCTTTTCTGTCTGTGTACCTACCTCTCTTGTGTCTCGTTGTGTCCAAATTGTTCTGTTCTCTTTCTTAAGATTTATTTTATTGTTTTTGAGAGAAATAGAGACACAGAGAAGGGAGAGGGCCCAGAGTAGTCTCCATAGTTATACATCATCAGTTTTCGACATGTTTTTGTTCCACACAGGTGGGCGGGGGCCGTGCAGGATGGGAACTGGGCTGGGGGCCTCCCGCATTGGAGGCACACCTCCACATGCCAGGGGCTGAACTGGGGGGTGATAACCAAACTGGGGACCTCTCACATAGAAAGCACACCCCAGTTTAGCATATGGGTCTGTGCAGGCCAGAGCTGGGGTTCGATCCTTGATCTCCAGGGAGGCAAAGTGAGCGCTCAACTTACTGAGCCATCCCAGCTTCCCCCAAATTGTTCTGTTCTTATAAGAACACAGGGCAGATTGGATTAGGTTCCATGCTAATAGCCTCCTTTTAACTTACTCATCACACATTTAAAACCCTACCATGTTAGCAGTCACATTCTCACATAGCATTAGGGCTTCAACATATGAATTTGGGGTAAAGGAGACACATTGAACCCATAACATATCATTGATATGATAAAGGGAGAACTGGTAGAACACATTGGGTTATTTTCTATGAATAAAGACTGGAATTCTTAAAAGTAGTGGTAACATGATGAAATAATTACTTTTTTTAACATAATGCTGCTAGAGACTTTTAGTAGAGGAATTTCTATATTCCCAATAGCTTCTTTCAACTATATTAATGAACAGTTTGAACTGCATTTGCTCAGGTGATTGTCAATTTATTCTAAAGTAATAGCTTATATGAATACTTTTCAGTTCTATACAAAGATGGGCTCTCCTTACCTTGCAAAGTCTTCATATGTAATTAATTCCCAAAATGAAGCCCATATGTAAGAGTATATACAAAACCATTTACTTTATGTTTGTCTAAGTCTTAGAAATTTTAATACTTTTATATCAACAAAAAAGATAACTTGGAGAAAAAAATTATATTGAAAAAAGATAGAGTTAAAATGTTTTTGCTTTCTTTGAGGTTCTTTTCTTTCTTTTTATTTTTTAATGTTAAATTTTTTGTTGTGACATTGGTTAGCAACAATTACAAAGGTACCAGGTGTACAATTCCACAGTACACTGTCTATGTGATTCATTATGTGCTCACCACCCAGAGTCAGCTTTCTTTCCATACCATATATTTAATGCCCCCTCCCACCTCCCCCACATCTCTCTCCCCACTTACCTTCAGGCAACCACTAAACTATTAAATATGTACATTAGATTTTGCTACTTTGTGGTTTTCAGCTTTATATTCCATACATGAATGAAGTCATATGGTTCTTAGCTTTTCTGTCTGATTCATTTCAATTAGAATGGATTAAAGACCTCCAGGGGAAGCCAGGATGGCTCAGTGGGTTAAACACTCACTTTGCAACGCCGGGGACCGAGGATCGAATCCTGGCCCCGGCCCGTGCAGACCCATGTGCTGGGCTGGGGAGTTCCCCCAGTTCAGTTCTCTCTCTGTCTCTGTCTCTCTCTGTCTCTCTCTGTCTCTCTCTCTCTCTCTGTCTCTCTCTCTCTGTCAAAAACATTAAAAAAAAAAAAGACCTCCACATAAGACCCGAAACAATAAAATGTATAGAAGAAAACATTGGTATGAAACTTACAGACCTTGGGTTCAGGGAGGTCTTTATAAACCTGACCTCAAAGGCAAGGGAAGTAAAAGTAAAAATAAATGAATGGGACTTTATCAAACTAAAAAACTTCTGCACAGCAAAGGAAACCATGAACCAAACAAAGAGGTGACCAACCAATTTGGAGAAAATATTTAAAAACAATGCCTCTGAGAGGAGCTAACACCTAAAATATATAAAGAACTCATACAACTCAACAACAACAACAGCAACAACAAATGATCCAATTTAAAAATGGGTAGAGGACCTGAACAGACATTTCTCCCATGAAGACGTACAAATGGCCAATAGACATGAAAAAAATGTTCAACTTCACTAGCTATTAGGGAAATGCAAAGCAAAACCACAATGAGATACCACCTCACACCTGTTAGAATGGCTATAAACAACAAGACAAGGAACAAGTGCTGAAGAGGCTGTGGACGAAAAGGAACCCTCATACACTGCTGGTGGGAATGTGAATTGGTACAAACACCATGGAAAACAGTATGGAGAGTCCTCAAAAAATTAGGAATGGAATTGCCATATGACCCAGCCATCCCTCTTCTGATTACCGTATTTTCCGGCGTATAAGACGACTGGGCGTATAAGACGACCCCCTAATTTTACAGTTAAAAACATAGGTTTAGGCCTATATTCACTGTATAAGACTACAGCCTCGAAAGTGGGGGGTAGTCTGATACAGCGAATATAGGCCTAAACTTATGTTTTTACTGTAAAATTAGGGGGTCGTCTTATACACCCAGTCGTCTTATACACCAGAAAATACGGTATTTATCCACCCCCCACACACACAATTTTATTTTTTTATTGTTAAATTTATTAGGGATACATTGGCTAGTAAAAATTACATAGGTTCCAGGTATACGACTCTACAGTATTTTGTCTATGTGTTATATCATGTGTTCACCAACTGGAATCAGTTTTCTTTCTGTCACCTAAATTTGAAAACCTTAGTCTGTAAAAACATATATCCCCAACTTTCATCGCAGCACTGTTCATAGTGGCTAAGTCATGGAAACAACCAAAGTGCCCTTTGATAGGTGACTGGATAAAGAAGTTGAGGTACCTGTATACAATGGAATATTACTCAGCTACAAGAAAAAGATAAAATACTGCATTTTCAACAACATAGATGAAACTTGAGATCATCATGCTAAGCGAAATAAGATTGAGTTAAATTTCTGTAGAGACAATACCAACTCATTTCAATTAGAGCTTCTTCAGCTTTTAAATCACTTATAATATTAATTTGTCTTAAAACTTCCCTGATAGCAACTAATTAATATCTATTAAAATCTCATATCTAAGAGCATGTTCTTTATATTAATCTACATACCACACACTTTAGTAGAGGTTTGGTAGAAAGAATTTTGAATTATAAATGTGTATTTTATATTCATTTATGTTTTCTAGTTAAAAAAACTAATTTATACTAACAAATAAACATTTCAAATTATCTTGATGTATTAGTTATTCTGGGAATCACAACATAATCACAAAAAGTAAAGATTTAAAAAACAGGTTATCTCAAATGTTCTAGACATCAATCGAGTTATGTATGAGTCTTATAAACTTCCTATAAAATTAGATGCAATGATCACAATTACTATTAGAAAAGGTTTCAAGGGATCATAGATTTAACAGAAAGTTGAATCCTTAAGAGATTATTCTTCATGACACATAATTGATGTGCAACAAACAGTTCTTGAATGGATAAATGAGTGAATGAATGAATGCATATCACATACTCCAATGAAGTCCCTATCACTTGTGTTATAAATTTATTTTTAGTAGTCATACATTATGATCTTAAATTAATATCTGGAATAAATTCAACCTACGAGTAGATTAACCAATCATACATATCCAGCCTACAAGTATCTTGAACTGCTTGCGAGTAAACACACACACAAACACAAACACACACACTTTATTTATATTTGTCTATAAATTTACAGGTGTCTATACATCTTAAAGTCATCATTTTATTTGATAGGTTTTAAAAATTAAATGAGATAGTATTGTACATATTTTGTGTTATTTTCCTCCTCTTTTAATATAGTAACTTTAGTCCATGCCAATGCTTATAAATCTAGGCTATTTGTAGTAACAACTGCATAGTTTTACGTATTATAGACACATAACAGTTTATTTGATGACTTTCATGTATATTGACAATTTAGTTGCTTCCAATTTCTTGATATTATAAATAACGTGGTATCAAAATATTTTTATATGCCTAATTCTGTATACATAAAAATTTTCACTTAGTTAAGACTGGGATTCATAGTCTAATGTATTGTATGTTTAGTTATAAGTAATGTATTTTCGAAGACTTCTAGGTTTCTAGATTGGGTTGAATGGTGATCTCATAAACAATGTTTCCAAATCCTAACACCACTGTGAATGTGAACTTATTCAGAAATAGGTTCTTTGCAGATATAATTATCTTGTCATTAGAATGGGCCCCCAATCCAATGAAAGGTATCATCATAAGAGGAAAGAGGGTATTTGCTATATATGAGTAGAGATACACAGGGAAGAAGACACATGAAGAAGGAGGCAGAGGATAAAGTCATGCAGCAAAATCCCACAAGTGTGAGAGGTTACATTTCTGTGGTTTTAGGCCATCAAGTGTGTGGTAATTCATTATAACACACTAGGAAAATGAGATAATACAATAGCATCTTTCACGTCCATTACTCAAATATAATAGACTTTCTAAAAACAAATTTAATCAGACCAAGAAAACACATAGTGTGAATATTATTACTCGTTGCATATTTAACATTTTAATATCAAAACATTGTAAACCTACACATAAAATGTAAAGGACAATACAATGAACCACATATGAGTAGGCGTATACACTTTTATCTAGATTCACCAATTGTCACCTTTTGCCACATTTTATTTCTTTAATTTATTTTCCTAAATCATTAGAGAGTCACAATTTACAGATACAATGAAACTTCGCCTTTACTTCAGTGTGTTTCCAAAGATTAATGACATTGACATTTTGGAAGAGGTCAGGATTGTTATTTTGTAGAATGTTCCTCAATATGTGTTTGTCTGATTATTTATTCTGATTAAATAGAAATTATGGGTCATGACTGAAATAATACTTAAATAATAGTATGTGTTTCTTAGTACTTCATATCATAAAGCACCAAGTATCCTCCACTGTAAAGAAATCCAAAAGTAATTGCAGTAAAACAAATTATCATTGGCCTCCTAAGAGGTGGCCATACTAGCTATTATTAGTATCATCATCCTAATACTCCATCCCCATAATTTCAAATGCTAGTTCTAAATAGCAGAAAAATATTTCTCCAAACTTGAGGCTAATAAAGGGTCCACTCCAAAGAAATCACTCTCAGAGCCTAGAGTACCTGCAAGTAGAATACGTGGACATTTCATTCCCTGCATGGGCATCTGCCATGCAGCAAATTGGCCATTCCTCCTAGACCAGCAGGAAAAAAGAAATGTGATAGGAAGTCTGTGGAGAAAGTAGGGATTCAGTGGTCCAGCTGATGCACCTGAGGTTTTGAGGTGACTGGGATCCCCTGTGGGATAAGTAAATAGCCAAATTAAGATAACTTCACCTTGGGAAGCCAGGATGGCTCAGCAGGTTAAGCGCTCACTTTGAAGCCCTGGGGACCGAGGATCGAATCCTGGCCCCGGCCTGTGCGGACCCATATGCTGAACTGGAGTGAGCTTCCCGAATGCAGTGAGGCCTCCAGGTCAGTTCAAAAAAAAAATTAAAAAATTTTAAAAATAAAATAAATAAAAGATAACTTCACCTAAAAATGATGACCAGTCGCTAAGAAGACTCCTACATCAGTAAGTCAGTGTGGTGTGTCAGATTGAGACAGACCACTTCACTATTATGCCTCAGATGGTCTATTTCTATACACATACATGTCACGGTAGGGCCAACATCAGGTCACCTGCACACAGGAATCATTAGTGATCAGCCAGCCTAGCTAGAGAAGCATCACCAACAGAAACTAAAAATACATATCTAAGTAATTTATATATATATATATACATACATATACACACACACACATACATACACACACACATTCATACATACACACACATATATACATATACATACATATATACACTGAGCCATCCTGGCTTCCCTAGTCTAGGTAATTAAAAACAACAACATACTAGTGTCTAATTTCCCAAACACCCCGTTCCTGCACAATACCAAAGAAAGGCTAACAGAAGATTGTCACAAGAAAGAGACACAAAAAAATAACATACCCCTTGACTTCAGGTAGTTTGCTCAGAAGCTTAGTCTGTGTGAGGTGTGAGCGTAAGTTGGGTACCAGGTAGAAGTTGAGTAATAATGGAATGTGCAACCAAACAATTTCAAGAGCTTCCTAAAATGTTAAGGGACACCCAGGGCAATTTAACAGAGTAATATGTGTGGTTATGATTGGAGAAAATAAACTTGACTTGTCAATTTACCTTACTGAGTTTAGATTATTCAATGGAATAGTTTCTGCTGTGATTGAAGTTGCCTTCCATCTTTCTGGAACTATTCTTCACATTTCCATTCAGATATGTCTGAGAATGAGGGAGGCACATGGAAGGCCAAGGGTAAAGTGTATATCAGGAACTCATCTTCGGTGTTTGAGAGTCCCTATTCTTCCTGGTTAGTAGGCTCACTCAGGTTCTACCATGCACATCATCAGGCAGGAGGTTGCCATTTCTCTCTCTATGACAAGAACCTCTATTTCCATAGTTCAATCTGACAAAGGGCTGGGAATGAGGAGAATAGGGACTGGAGATGAAGTTGAGGTGTGCATTGGCGTGAGGTGGGTTGTGACTCACAGATATGCTGATTACCATTCCACCACCATTCATCAGTTCCTTCGCTCCAGGACACCCACCAGCAATTTGCATCATGTGTCTCTGAGTGGAAAGCATTGTGGATCATTTCTAGAATTCCATAACAGCCTTTCTTGCTGCATTGTGAACCGAGGTGTTTTGATATCAGGGCAGCCCCATATTTTAGAGCACTCTCAATATTGGTTTTCTACTCTTGGTATTATTTTTTATTATTATTGTTTGTGAGAAGGTGAGAGAGAAACAAAGAGAAGGGAGAGGCCCAGAGCAGTCTCCATAGTTGCATTTCATCAGTTTTTTTGACACAGTTTTATTCCATATATGTGGAGGTAGGGCTGCACAAGGTGGAACCGAACTAGGGGCCTTCCTTATGGGAGGGGATTTGCCACCATCCTGGTGGTTGACAGTTGTGCTGCAGCTCAGAATGTGGGTTTGCATGGACTGGGGCTGGGATTCAATTCCCAGACCTTGAAGCTGCAAGGCGAGCACTCAACCTGTTGAGCTATCCCAGCATTTTCCCTTTTGTTGGTACTATTAGATTCTGCATTCCTAAATACATGGATGCTTTTAAAAATCTTAAATATATGTGCATTTAAGAGAAAATGTTCAAATAAATCATATTATTGACCTGCCTGAAAATCTACCAAGACTTGGGGAAACTTTGTGACTTCAGCCCACAGAGCCAGGGAGGACTGACCTTTGTCTGTTCTTCCGATCTCACCCCTACAATGCCCACTCCCTACCCAGAAGGGTCCAGACTCAGACAGTGTTAGAACTCAGAGAATCCTGACAGGCTCTTGATGAAGAGGAGGAAGAACCAGACAGATGAAGCTGGCCCACCCTGTCCCCTCAGGGATTTTTTTTTTTTTTGACCATCATGTAAATATATTGTAAGAAAAAAACAAAAAGAAGTTAATAAAGAATAATAAATGTCTGAAGCACACACTTATAAAAACTAAAGACACAAAAAATGGCTGAAGAGCATTGAAAATCTATAATAGAAGAGCTGAAAAAATGTAAGAGTTCTTAAGTGAGTTGAGAAGGTAGGCAATAAAACATGCAGAAAAGGCTCCAACACGTCTTTGAAAATGTGTTGAAGTAACATTTTTAATAGTTCAGATACAAAGGTTAAACTAGAAAGAAAATAAAAGCAAGTGAGCACCATGAAAATCTGTGATATTAATTCTTCTTAATATATTATAAGGGAGGATATTTATTGTGAGCAAACATCTACCAAAGCAATTACACACACAAACAAATCATGGTGCCAAAGCAAGCACTCTATCTAGTAAATGGGTCTTTTTTCTTTTTCTAGTAATGGCTGATAATTGGAGGCCCTATGACTAAACAACAATTTAATGACAGATAATTTGTTGAGGACAGTAAAATTAATGTTTTGAGGTTAACGGTCAATACAGAGACTGGGAGAAGAGACATTATCAGAAATAATGAAAGACCTGGGAATCATTTTTTTTTTCTCCAGGGAAATGTTTCTTTCCTTTTAGCGGGACACTAGTCTAGGCTATGCTGGACTACGGTTCAGCCATCTCACAGTGAGACACCAAGTTCCTCTGAGTTTCTCGTAAAAAGTCTTCAGGAAAGAGTTTTCACTCTGGTCAAGTTTCTGCTAACACAGTAACTTTAAGCAGGACCAACATAAGGCCAATGTCTGTCTTCAATACTCCAAGCCTCAGAAATAATAATAATCCCTGGGGAAGCCAGGATGGCTCAGTGGGTTAAGCGCTCACTTTGCAGACCCGGGGACCGAGGATCGAATCCCGGCCCTCGCCCATGGGGACCCATATGCTGAACTGGGGAGTGCCCCCAGTTCAATTCTCACCGGGGTGAGACCCTGGCCCAGTTCCTGCCCTGTGCAGCCCCGCACCCACCTGTAGAATGAATCTATGTGGAAAAACCAATGATGTGCAACTATGAAGACTGTTCTGGGCCCTCCCCCTTCTCTCTGTCTCTGTATGTCTCTCTCTGTCAAAAACAATAAAAATAAATCTTTAAAAAATAATAATAGGGAAAACCGGGATGGCTCAGTGGGTTAAGCGCTCACTTTGAAGCCCCGGGGACTGAAGTTCGAATCCCGGCTCCGGCCCAGGTAGACCCACGTAGACCCACGTGCTGAGCTGGGGAGTTCCCACAGTTCAGTTCTCTAGCTGTCTCTGTCTCTGTATCTCTCTCTCTTTCTGTCAAAAATAAAATAAAATAAAAATAAATATGCACTGAAGATAAAAGAATTACTCTCTATAAAAAAAAAATTTTTTTTAATAAAAAAAATAAAAAATAAATAATAATAATAATAATCCCATAACCACACTGATGTATCAATTATTTTCCATTCACGGTTTTTTTTTTATCAATCATCTTATATAATGCAATCTATTATGAGGTGGGGTGGGAATTATTTGTATCACTGTGTAGATAAAAGTGTTGACAGCAAAGCTCAGCCACGTATAGTATGTAAGGGGTTACAATGGGTTCTAACCTGTATTCATCTCATTCAAAACTTTAGTCTTAAGCTATACTGCTACCAAAATATCTCAAAACTGTTTTATATTCTACACTATTCTGTCTCACTTTGAGTCAATACTAATCCCTACATTTCAACATCAAGGATGTAATAGTGATGAGATTCTCTTGTTTGCATGTATCATATCAAAACCTTACCTAACAATTTTTTTTCACTGAAACATAATGATAATGTAATTTTTGAAACAGTATTATTAAAAATACTGAAATATTGGAAAGTAATTTTGTTAAGTCAATACAATAAACTTAAATTACACAGTGACTACAAATAACGAAATGAATAACATTACATTTTATCACTACCTGACTAGGTCTATATAATATTATAATATGACTAGGCTGACCTGACATCTTTTTTAAAACGGGACAGAAAACAACAATACTGTCTGTTTTCAAACGGTACATCTGGTTAGCCTAAACATGACAAATTATTGTAACTGGAAGTGAAGTGAAGCATTATTTGTATTTAAAATCAATTGTTAAGATTTTAATAATTTTTCATTATTCATAACCTTTTTGAAGTTATACCTACTATTTCATTAAGGTTTATAACAGAAATCTAAGGGAGATCTTACATTGTGACTTAATAGAGGACGTCTTAAATCTGTATTACATAATATACATTGGAGTGCGGGACTCCAAATAGAATAAAAGTTCATTCCTAAGAGAATAATGATAGCCCATGCTTTATTTATTTTTTTTCTTGAAAACATATACCTTAAGTGATGTGAATTGTTCCTTCTAATCCTAAAATTTCATGTTGATAGTCCTATGAGATAAGAACTGAGTAAGAAAAAGGTAAAATTAACTTGGCATATTGTAACCATGTGGACAGTGAATAGATTTCTTGGGCAACACACACACACACACACCTTTGTTCACTATAATAATATGCATTAATTATATTCTTAGAATGCATATATATTTTTGTACAAAATGAAAAGAAACAGAATCATTGGCTTTTAAACGCTGAAACTGACTTTAGAGATTATCTAGTCTAAGCATTTGGCTTATATATAATAGAAAATAAAACTGAGGTTCTTCATTTCAAACTAAATATTTGCCTAACATCAAAAACTAATTGCAGAACATAGGTTTCATAAGTCAGACTTCTAGGGAGAATTACGAGAAACCCAACAAAAACCAGGCTAAAGGCCAAAGATTTTAAAATTTTGATTATAATTCTCACTTTAAAACAAATAGTTTTTTGATGAAAGATAATCTTCCCTCACTTAGAGAGCTGCTGGAATTACACATCAACATGCCATAGAGTTAGATCTATTATCAATGAACCCCAAGGGATTTTAGTGACTGCATAAAACCGATTATGGTAAATTTCTACCTAAAACAATGCCTGGTTCTTTGGGTCTACAGCCAGAAATGAAAGTCATATATTTCTAAATAACCAATATTCCTAAATAATTCCTGGCTTATAGGACCAATTTTAACTACCTCATTATTCATCCCATTAAATAGTAGCATCACTTTCCAGGTTATTCTTGAGAGATATATCACCAAACAAGTTTGAAAATACACTGCAAATTATTAATTTATTTTAAGCTTACATTTGTTAACTATGGAGTTTTACAAGCAGATGACAAAGTCACACCTAATGTAAGAAAGTGAGCACTTCGGTGTGGAAATCAGAGAGGAAAATTGAAGTTAGAGAGGTAAAATGATTATTTCATTGGTAATATATTTTATAACTTTTTGTACTCCCTGGTAGCTAGGAAGAGCAAATTAAGAACAGAGTGTCCTGGCATCACACACAAAGAAAGAATTATGATCAGCAGTATGACTCAATGATTCCCTCTTATAAATACAAGCAATATGCTCTACAAAAGAAATTGAAAACAAATTGATTAGGCAGGCTGTACTGGTTATCAAAAACTGGAATAAGAGACTAAATACTACAAGAAAATCTGTCTCCTAATTAGAAAACATAATTATATCTCCAGAGAGACCCAAAATCATGGTGCAGTATTGAGTCTCAAAAACTTTATAACAGTACAAATATAAAAAAATAATAATAATTTGAGACTTTAGTTACCTAAATGTTGTCTGACCTGTTTCTTTCTGAGATTTTGAATTATATATCTCAGGGGTGGCCAACATTTCTGTATATAAGATCTACTTTTTATCTTAAAAGTGTGTCGCGATCGACTTGTTGTCATAGGCGTAGTCTAAGGGGGAAAAAGGGGTGTGAAATGCATACTATGTTTATACATTGTGTTTCAGTATAAGGTGCATTCCAGCGAGGTATGAGTAGATAAGTAAAATACATGTTCACAACTATTTTTTATTTTTTAAATCACTTATTAAGTTTCCGAAATATAGGCTCATGAAGAAAATAAATTTCCAGACCCAACTTTTGATAGCAGCATTCCGTACATGCGGTACCTAAAAAATTCGATCTTCCGACACTTTTTCAAGATAGATTTTTACTAACTTAAAATGCAATTTAATTTTTTTATCAACTGCAATGTATAAGTTGTTGTACTATCTGTTCGTAAATATGAAAAAGTTGTTATAAAAATGCACAGTATGGCTGATAATTTGATTTCAATATTTCACTTTTGCGTTTTTTGGGGGGGGCCAGGAAAATTTATCATGAAAGAATAATATGACTTACTTTTTGCTAATCTATCAATAGCTCGCTGAGTACACCTCGTACTGAAATATAGATATACGGCTTATCTACCTATGTAAAAAACAACAACAATAATTATTTAAAGGGCCAAAAAACTCACGTCCAGGGGAATTAAAAGAACATGGATAATTATTAACAA